>PITA01021766.1:0-31656 GCA_004023965.1 Spilogale gracilis | reverse complement strand
ACCGTGGTCCCTGCTCCTTGGGCTCACCATGCATGGGTCCTGCTGGGCTGCTGGGGAGAGGCGTGCCGGGGCAGCAGGGAGAGCTGGCCTCCAGCTTCGTCCCCGTCACCCGGCCTTTGGTCCAAGAACGGCACAGACCGTGAGCTTCGACGGCGTGAGATTCTTTTTACCTTGAAATGGTTGAAATTCAAAAGGGACTTAAATGAAAGACACCTTTGGATCTTTATAATTTCTTATTTTTCTCTTGTTACAGAAATAAACTTTGGTTTGGTAAAGGCAGAGAATGACCAGTTTTGTTTTCATTTTAGGAAAGCTACCCTCTGTTGGATTTTCCTTTTCATGATGTCTCCCTTGGATTTCCTCCTTCTCCCATGACCGTGACCTGGGAGAGACCTCCCCAGCAGGGTGAGTCCTGCCATCTGCCCCCAACATCCGCAGTCCAGTAGTACCGTCCTCCGTCCCCCAGGACAACCCCAGGCTCCCCTCTGAATTCCTCCTGGGAGCAGCCCTGCACACCTCACCTCTGCACTGACCATGGGGCAGGGGGAGCTCCACCTTCTGGAAGTTTCTGGAGGGCAGTGGACAGTGACTGAGGTGTGGGCCTGCCCCTGACGGCCAGGCTCAGGGTAAGGCAGGGCCGAGGCAGCTTGCCGAGGGGCCCTGGGAGAGCGGGGAGGCTCATGGACTCGGGCAGTTACAGCGTCTGGGGGGAGCCAGTCAGAGGGAATTAACTGTAGTCACGCTTGGCTTGGGCCCACGTCCCGAGACCAGAGCCTCCATAGGGTCCTGCTAGAGTGTTCTGGCTGAAACCAGTGGCACGTCCACTGGGTCCCCAAGGGTCACCAAGTGTCTGAGGGACACGAGGGGCTGACCCAGCTTCTCCCGAACGCTCGGCGGCTCTGACTTGGGCGGAGTGGGGCTGTGTCCCCAGATGTAGTGGATTTCCACTGTCTGCATCTTGTGACTCGCGGGCGCAAGCTGGTGGATGCTGGGCTGTGCGGTCCACGGTGTTCTGCCACGGCCATGTCTGTGTTCGAGGGACCTCAGCTGCCCGCTCCCCGTGCCGCGTGGAGAGACGACCTTGGGGCCCTAATGAGGGCAGAGCCCCGGCGGGGGGACGCTGAGCCGTGAGGGGCCCCCGGAGCAGCCACCTGTCCAGGCGGTGCCATGCCCCAGGTCACAGCAGGAAAGGGGACTGGGCCAGGGGCGGGGTCCCCGCTGCAGGTGAGCCCACACCATCGCGTCTTCATGTGGACGCGGTCTTGCTCTGCGGGCAGTGGTGGAGGTGGCCCCCGGTCCTGTGGCCAGGCAGGTCTGTGGCTGGGGACCCAGCGGCCCTGACCCTCTGTGCCCAGGCGGCTCAGCACCAGCCGTCCCCAAATGTCACTGGCTGTCCAAGGCCCCGCAGGCGCTCACTTCTGCAGGGTTTGGAGGAAGGTATCTATGATTTTCTGCTGTCTGTACGCAGACTGGGCAGAGGAGGGTGTGTGTGGGAGGGCATTCCTGGCGGGGAGGTGCCGCTGGCTTCCCGGGGGCCCCGCGCTGTTGGGCACGTGGCTTGGTCAGGGTCCATTCCGTGCTCGCTGGTCCTTCTGCGGAAGAGGAAGAGATGCTAGTGGACACGTGTGTGGCCCCTCACGCAGCCATGGGGGTTTTGGTGGCACCCCGGGGGGGCACTGTCCCGGTGACGCTGGAGGGACGGGGACCGGGGCTGGTCGGAGGAGGGGCCCCGGAGCACATTTGTCTCCTGTCACTTTCTTTTGATCCATAGTGTTGCAGGGACGTCACTTACAGCCTCATGACTTGGTGGCTGCCTGCCTCGCTCTGGGCGGGGTGCTGGGGGACAGTTCTCGGGCAGGAAGGCGCTGGCTCTGACATGCTGACCGTTCCCGGGACGCCGTTCCCGGGACGATCCAGCGCTGACAGCAGAATGGCCGTGCCTACCGTCCCGGAAGGTCCAGGCCCCACTGGATCGTCCCGGGAACGGCGGATCAGCCTCAGCGCTGCCTTACCACGGATGACACCGTGTCGTGGTCGTGGGTTGGACACAGTTGGTGATGGTTCCTCTGGTGGGAGGACCCCTCCTCCACCATCTGGGTCATCAGGGCCCCGCCCCCGCTCTGCTGTCCTCCTTTCAACTGACATGAGGGCACAGCAGCCCCCCCCCCAGGAGCGGAGCGGTCTCCCCGAGCACCAAGGGCCGGGCCGTGTGCGCACCGGCCGCCCTCCTGCTGGCCCTTCTCAGGACACGTGCGGGTAAGTGTGGTCCTGGTCGGGGCACAGGAGGACGTCCTGGGGGGAGGGGCTGCGGGAAGGAGGACGGCCCACGCACAGCCTTGCCTTCAGAGGGTGAGGGGCTTTCAAGAAAGGGGGTCAGAGGTCATGCTGCAGGCCGATCTCTAGCATGCACGGCAGCAGGCTGGGGTCCATCTAGGCGCCCGTGAGTCACGTGGCGGTGTGTGCGTGGCCCCCTGACCGCCTGGACGCCCCCCTCTGACATTTTGAAGGCTTCGCCTCACCAGTATCCACGATGTCGGCTCTGCTGCTTCTCCCTCACGTCTAGAGACGGGGCTCCCACCGGAGGTGGGGCGCAGGGGCCCTCGGTGCTCTGGAGGCGCACAAGGACGAGAGCACAGGGACCACCAACCACACCGGAAGCACAGCAGGCGCTCCAGGAACGAGTCCGCTCCCCACGGCCCCCTCTGTGCCCCTGGACTCTCAGCTTCACACAACAAAATCTTGCCAGGCAGAGGCCCTACGCTGAGGCGGAGACCGACCGAGCACCAGGCCTCACCTTCCTGATCCGGCCGCCAGAGCCAGCGGGAGACTCAGGTGCTCCCAGAGGGCACGCAACCAGGGAAGAACCAACTCTCCTCCCTGCCCCACCCGGGCCTCTGCACTGTCACTGGGGGGAAACAGGGCCACCTCAGTGCCCCAAAGTGGCTGCCACACCTCCACACTTCTTCAAGCATCCACCGTGGGACTGGAACCTATGGGGAGTGTCTCTGAGGAACCTCGGCAGCAAGGGGGCCCCGGACACAGTGTTTGGACAGGACCTCAGGGAGGAGGGCACTTGGCTACAGGGCACCTGCCCTATGGGATATGCTCACGGGTCCCAGAGAGGCAGCGGTAGGACCGGACACCATGTTTGCGCAGGGAGGGGGGCTGTCCGGGGCCGGGGGGGGGGAGCAGTGCAGGAAGGTGAGTATACAGAAGGCGGCACAGATGGTGCGGCCCAACTCTCGGGTAAGAGCATTGTCAGCAGAGCCGGGGAGCGGACTTGGTCCCGGCCCTGCCACGCGGCAGCCCTGGACCTCCGCGACCCTGCCTCCCCGTTGATGAAACGCACGAGGACGCCGCCCACAGCGCCATCCCGGAGCCAAACAGAGGAGCGTTCGGAGTACCCAGGGCACGGCCATGGCTCACAGGTCACAGCTACAGACCTGGGGTCTTGTCCTCCTGGAGGAATGACTAGAGAGGTGTAAGAGGGGGGCCGCCGGGCCTCCTCAAGGGCTAACGCAGCTCGGAGGGAGGGAGCGAGGGGGTGGGAGCGCTGGCGGCGGGCGGGACTTGCCTGATCGGGGGTGTGAGCACAGTGGGGACAGAGCTGGGCGTGGCTGCATGGGAGGTGCGCCGTGGCCTCTGCTGATGCCCAGGGGGGAGGAGGTGGGCCTGGGCACGTGGAGGCGGCCAGCGGTGTGGCTGGATGGGATGTGAGCACACGGAGAACCACGGAACATGGAACAGGCATCCCAGCAGCATGATCTCCTTATGCAAACGGTGAGCTGGTCAACCCAGGATTCACTTGACAAGAGATGCCTGAGCACCATCACATGCCCGCCACTGCTGGTCACTTGGGTACACTGGTGTCAAACGAGGGAAAATTCTTGCCCCCATGGAGCTCACAGACCAGCTGGGGGGGACGGAGTGAGCCGCTAACCTAATGCATAAATTACGTGGTCGCTTGTGGGAAGGTCACACGCTGGAGCATAGCAAAGGGGCCACCAGGGGAAGGGGACATGGCTGAGCTGATCTGGGGGTCAGATCAGGCCTCGCGGAGAAGGGCACATTTGAACACGGGTCTGATTGGTTGGATGTCTGATTGGCGCTTCTGGTGCCACGCCTCACAGTTCCCAGCAGCACCGATGGGTTCTGACGAAGGCAGAGAAGAACCCATGGTCAGTGTCTATCCCGGGGGGTCCTGTCCGTGGTCTTTCCGTGTCTCCCACAAGCATAGGCCACTGAGCTACAAGCAGGGAGGTGTCCGAGCTTGTCTGCGCCCATGGCTGGTGGGGACTTGGAAGGTCCCAGCAGGGGACCTGGGCAGAAGCCACGGGGCAACCTGGGCTGGTGCTTCAAGGGGATGCGGAGGCTGGGGCCGCAAGGCTGTGGACAGTCCCCAGGGCATCCAGATGCGGCCCCAGCTGTCTGGGCAACCGTGCTGAGTTTTCTGGGGAGCCGACGAGTACCCAAGGACCACAGTACCCGTTCTCCAGTAACTGGGGGTCAGGTAGGTCCTGCCTTTGTGGGTTCCTGTAACAGCTTTATTGGGACCCAGTTCCCATACTGTGTTATTCACCCGTTTAAAGTGTGCGAGAGATGTGCAAACGTCCCTGTCATGCCCTCACAAGAACCTTACACACGTGAGCTGCTGCTCTCTACTCCGGGCCGGAGCCTCTCTCGTGGCTCCACTCGAGGAAAACGGTGATCTGTGCACATTTCTGTATTCTGGACATTTTGTGTAAGCGGACCCATACACGACGTGCCCCTCCGTGCCCAGCTCTGCTCACAGGGCGCCATGTTTTCCAGGCCCGTCCACGCTGGAGCACGAGTGAGCGCTTCGTCCCTTCTCAGGGCCAAGGAGGGTCGGCTGCGTGGGCGGGCCACATTCTGTGTCTGCTGGTCTGTGGAGGGACACGCGTGTGGTCTCCGCCTCCGGCTCTCGCGGTGTCAGGAGTCTACAGGGACACGTGCTTCCTTCTCTTGAGCGTCATGTCTTGGTTGGTGCCCATCTGTGCGTGTGAGCCGCGCTGCAACACGTCCCCGAGGTGGACGGACCCCAGAATCTTAACGTACGTCATGGGCTGCGTGATTCCAATCCACTTTCTTGCTCCCACGGAGGGCACCTTCTGCGCTGACCGACTCAGAGGTGCAGATCTGTAGCCGCAGCTGCCCTGACGTCGAGCCTCCCACGCGCACAGGTTGGAGCCTGAGGAGGCTGGGCTGCCCACTGCAGGACCTCCACCCCAGTACAGACGTGGTCTGGGAGCCAGGTAGCCCTGTGTCCATCACGGATGATACTGGAAGGCAGGCAGGTGCCTGGGGGCCTCCTTAGAGCCGGGGATGGTAGGGGCTGTCAGATATGATTAAAATTCACAGCTCTTGAAGCTAAATGGGGATTTTTGTGGGAAAACTAGGACTTTCTCCTTCAGATCCATGTAGCGTTAATCTGGGAGAATGCAACACCCATCGGATTCGAACTCTCCCTACAGACCTTGCCTTCTGCCTTCAGTGGATTGCTGGAGTCTGAGGCCGGAGTGATTGAACAGAAGCTTCGTGGAGGCTGATGGGGGGTAAGATGGCTCCCCTCCCCCTGAGGGTCCCTCTGACCCTCCTTCCCGAGGGAACTGGCTTTGTCTGGGGAAGCCAACCTCTTCCCTCCGCACCCTCAACGACCCTATTTTCTCTTGCCGGGGCTGGGAGAGGTGAGCACATGCCCTGCTCTGACCACGGGTGCACGAGGGGTCGCGGGCTGCAGGGACTCTGGGACATCTTCCTCCCGCCAGGAGAGAAGCGGTGTTCCCCGGGCGCCGCTGCCTCCGGCTGTGACGTGTAGAGCCGTGCAGACTCCTGTCTGTCTCCCTCCGGGCTGAGTGTGGGCCACGTGGAGGGGGCGGGGCAACGAGAAGCAGGGGCGCAGCGTCTGCTGGTGTCCCCGTGCTGCGAGCCAGCCCCGTGAAGCCCCCCGGACCCCGAGCTTCCCGTCCTGGCGGGTGCTAAGCTCCTGGCTGTGCGCTCTTTGCATCTCCTCCCACAAGAACGGGCTCTCCTTCGCTCCTGGAGATGTGGTGGAGAACGTGGGGGAAGAACGCTGTGTGGTTCTGGGTCTCAGCCTCAGAGACTCGTAGCGTCTGCTGTCCAGAAGCTGCCTCTGGAGAGGGAGAGACCCCGGAGAGGGAGGTCTAGAGGGACGGGCTGGCCGCAGTTCCCAGCACCTGACAGCTAAGAGCGGCCACACATGTGAACCCGGAAAACGTCAGCAGATCATCTGACCAGAAAACGCACACAGTCAATGGGAGATAACCAACAGTGGTAACTTGAAGCTACTAAGTTCTTGGATGGTTGGTTATGCAGAGTTGCTAACTGACAGCTTTTCCTTATTATTTATCCGAGAATGGGTCAGAGCGCTTTATCTCCGTTGCTACAAGCACCCGAATGGAGAGAGTTGTGTGATGCCGAGACCCAAGACAGGAGCCCCCTGCCCTAAGGAATCGTGTTTCCGCCAACATCTGCCGTTGACGGAGAGCAGACCCTCTCCAGAGTGGACCAGATCATTGCCAAAATGCACCTGTTAAAAGAATTCTGTTGCATGCTGAGCAGTGCGGCCCGCTGCGTAGGGAAGGCGCGTTCCCTTCTGCAAAGCAGCCCCTGTGGGTCTCCCACTGGCCCCACGTCTCTGGGTCCTGTCACACCCGGGTGGCCGGCGGGACCACCTCAGTGCGTGGGAGACGCCGTGCTGATGAGTTCAAGTAGATCCTTGGAAACTATTTTTAGTAGAATATTACATATTCTTTTTTTTTTAAAGATTTTATTTATTTATTTGACAGAGAGAGAGATCACAAGCAGGCAGAGAGGCAGGCAGAGAGAGAGGAGGAAGCAGGCTCCCTGCTGAGCAGAGAGCCTGATGTGGGCCTCATCCCAGGACCCTGAGATCATGACCTGAGCCGAAGGCAGAGGCTCTGAGCCCCCCAGGTGCCCGGATATTATGTACTCTCCTAAAGGAACATGGAAATGGGGGAAACTGTAGAGAAAACAGTGAAACCTTGTATTCAGGACCCTCCCCCCAGTTATACAATCGGGGTTGAAAACCGGCAGGGCCTGGTGCCCCTCAGGCCCCGTGGGGGCGGCGGGGTTGGGTGCTCACGGAAATAGCCGTGGGTCAGCCCGTGTGGCCTGCTCACCCCGGGCTGATCCCTCGTGTTTGATCTGATGCTTCCCGCCATCACTGCAAACCAGAGGAGAACGGTTTCCTTGTCCTTCATTACTTCGGGCAGCACTGGGCTCATTCATTCATTCATTCATTCATTCTGCAGGGAACCTCAGGCACCAGGTGTGTGGCCAGGAGCCGGGGGCTCAGGGACACCCGGGCGTGGCTCTCACCTCCTGGGGCTAAGCTCTGCTGACGGTCCGTGGTCCGTGTGGCCTGACCCGCGGGGCCGGGGTGGAGGAGCGTGGCAGAGACAGCGGTGCGTGTGGGAGCGTGCCCGTGGCAGCAGACCCCTGTGAAGCCACAGACGGCGGGATCCGGATGAACAGCGGGGTCTGGAATGTTCTGCCCAAGTTAGAAGAGCCCACGTGCACGTTGACTTCAGGGGGTGTTTGGGGGCAGGAGCCCCGCGAGGAGGGTGCTGCACTTGGGGCCTGCAGGGTGCGTGCCCGCTTCCCCGCTGCCGGCTCACCTGGGTGGTGCACACCCTGCCTCCCCCTCCTCGCTTCCCCCACACCCCAGGCCCTGAAGGACAGCTTGGCCTCCCCTCAGGCACCTGGCCACCGAGGAATCCTCGCGGCTGCACCTGTGACTCTGGGCAGCTCTCCCCCTCCCTTCCGCACCCGGTTTCTCCTCCCCGACCAGGTGACCTGAACATGACAGCCTCCCGGGCAGATGGTGCTGAACAGAAATGCAGGGCTGCCCTCCCCTTGCCACCCCTCGACCCCATCTGTCCCTGCCCCTGCCCTAACTAGACCCCCTAAAAGGCCTCCATGAGCCTGTGACCTGGGCGGGCTTAGCAACTCAGGACAGCTGTGTGCATGGCTCTCATTGGCCAGAGAGGAAAGAACCCCCGCGGGATCCAGCTCTGCACCTTGCACACACCCCTCGGGCAGTCCGAAGTCCGCCGTGGAAAGATGTGTCCCTTCCTGCTGTGCGGCCCCAGCGCTGCACCTGTCCCTGAGCTCCCAGACGCCCCCGGTAGGGACCTACACGCGGCCCCAGCGCTGCACCTGTCCCTAGGCTCCCAGACACCCCCGGTCGGGACCTACACGGGGCCCCAGCGCTGCACCTGTCCCTGAGCTCCCAGACGCCCCTGGTCGGGACCTACACGCGGCCCCAGTGCTGCACCTGTCCCTAGGCTCCCAGACGTCCCCGGTCGGGACCTACACGCGGCCCCAGTGCTGCACCTGTCCCCGAGCTCCCAGACGTCCCCGGTCGGGACCTACACGCGGCCCCAGTGCTGCACCTGTCCCTGAGCTCCCAGACGTCCCCGGTCGGGACCTACATGCGGCCCCAGTGCTGCACCTGTCCCTGAGCTCCCAGATGTCCCCGGTCGGGACCTACATGTGCACAAGGAGGGAGCAGTCACCTCCCGCACTGACATCCCATTTGCCCTTGACTTCCTGCAAAGCCTGAGGTCTTCCTCTGGCCTGCGTACGCCTTCCCGTGGGTTTTATTTTAGCGGTAGCATATTTTATCAAACGAACGGCGTCCAGCTGGCGAGCAGAGTGAAATGGAAACAGAGCTCCCCACGATGCCCTTCCAACCATCAGCGGACAGCGGGAGGCAGGTCAGGGAAGCAAGTGGCGCTTGCGGAGGGTGCCGAGAGGCGTGTGAAGGGCTCGCAGCGGAGGCTGCTGGGATCTGGCGTCTCGTCTGCACCCCCAGGCACTCTGTCTGTGTTTGCTCAACACCAGCCGGGAGTGGGATCAGCTCCAAATGACAGCTTTCATCTTGGAACTCACGGTTGGGAACCGCCAGCCGGGTGCTGGTAAGAGGCATGCAGGCGGCTGGGTTTTCCACCGTGTAGCCGGCCCTCTCTCCCATCTCTGAGCCTCGTCTGGGTGGTCTGATCTTGAGCCTGTGTGCCCGGGTCCGGGCCGGCGACTCGTCTGCGGGGACTCTGGGGGCACAGCAGGTGTGGGAGACCCTCCCCCCAGACTCACAGGCTCCAGCTCCCACCCTCAGCAGGCCTGCATCTGGACCTGTGCCTTTATGGGGGTCAGTAAGGGGCCGTGAGGTCCTGATCCCACAGGACTGCTGTCCCCGTGAGAAGGGTGCTGGAGTTCACACGCCCCAACACCAGGACGTGGGGCGGGATGGTGTCCGCGTGTCCAGGACGAGACCTCAGGGGACCCTGGCCCTGCCCATGCCCAGATTTCGGGCGTCCGGGCCCCAGGCCGTGAGACAGTACCTGCTTGTGGTCAGAGCTGCCTTGTCTGGGGTCCTGGGTCGTCGGAAGTCCAAGCCGATGATGCGCGGTTGCTGCTGGGAAGTGTGCCCGGTAACGGCAGGCGGGGAACGACCCCACGCACCTCCATCGGCCCCCTCGATCATCCAAAGTCTTGCACGGAGCACAGTTGAGTGGGTTGGGGGAAGGGTGACTGGCTTTAGTGCCACGCCAGGGGGTCGGCCTGGGGCTCTGTGGGCGGTCCAAGGGAGCAGGCACCTCGTGCAGTGAGCTTCGGCCACCGCTCGCCCTCAGCGTCCCTGTGGTTGGCCTGGCTGCATGAGGCCTTGGTGATGACAAGGCAGGTCGCCGTCCTCCCAGCCCGTCCAGGCTTCTCTGTGTTGCCGCCGGGTCCAGAGACGCCCAGGCCGCCAGGGAGGCTGACCAGAGACTCAGGAGGAGGCCCCACCTCGCAGTGGTCCTCAGGGACCTGGAGGTCTGGCCTCTGACCTGCTGGCTGGGAACCGGTCACTAGCGTCAAACTGAGACTCGTCCGCAGGCCGTGTTTCTCTGGTTGGCATTTCTTGTGGACAGAGCAGCTCCGGCTGTGTGCGAGGGTCTTCTCGGCTCCCACAGTCTTGCCCTGCACTCGGCTCTGGGGGAGGACGTCAGCCCTGCGGCCGGTCTGTGGGCCTGTCCGTCCTACTGAACACCCAGGTGAGGACCGACCACCCCTCTGTCCATGATGTCTGGGAAACTCTGGGCTGGGCTGTGGGCGACTGTGGGCGACTGTGGGCGGCAGCTGGCGATCTCCGCTGGGGGCTGGCACCCAGACCGGAGCCCGAGGCGGGTCCGGTTCCCCGCCTGCCGTTACCGGGCACACTTCCCAGCAGCTTTGTCGTCGCGGACCCGAGTGGGCTTTCCTCGTATCCGTGCCCTGCGGGTTCTGGGTGCAGCTGCTGACCACGTCTCCCGGTTCGGCGCCGGCCCGCCGCGGAGTGACGGGGTGCGGACATACTCGCTCCTGATGGCCCATCACGAGGCACAAAGATTTTGGACTTGATATAATTTTTTAATTGGAACTGTTATAAATACTTACTAAATAAAATTCTATAGAACGAAACAAAAAACATGGGCAGGGAAAACAAGAATGGAAGATCTCGATGACTTCCGGCACGTTGTCTGTGGGGGCTCATGAACCGTCTCCCCTCATGCTTGAGCCTGACCCAGGCCTTCCTGTCCCATCTCCCCTCGGTGCTCAGCTCGAGTCGGCTGAACGTCTCATTCCCAAGACGCAGCCTTCACTCTGTAGCTGGCACCCGGATGCCCTCCCCGCATCGCTGCCCCCCACCCCCACCTAGCGGGAGCCTGGGACACCGGGTGCGCTAGGCCGGGGACAGGGTCTCCTGCGTGCGAGCTTCTCGGGCGTGACGGTCATGCCTGCCGAGCTCACTGGGGGACGGCCCATGGCGTCCTCAGCCACCGGCCCGCTGGATTGTGCCGGACGAGTCTAGACTGTTCTACTTTCCTTTGGGGTCTGTGGTTTGTTCGTGAGCAGACACAGTTGTGTGAAAATTACCCCGTGCCGTCCCGGCTCTCCCGCCCTGCCCTCCTGGGCCGTCCCGGCTCTCCCCGCCCTGCCCTGCTGGGCCGTCCCGGCTCTCCCCGCCCTGACCCGCCGGGCCATCCCGGCTCTCCCTGCCCTGGAGTCTGACTGCCGACGTGGAGGCTCAGAAACCCTGGGGGAATCCCTCACCCCAAGGCTGGCAGACGCCCACCCTTCAGCCACAGCCTGCTGGCCTCCCCATCTGGGCCTGCCAGGCCGTGCCCCCCACGCCCCCAGCATCTCCATCACGCCTTTCCTTGAAGAGCAAACCTGCACTCATCCCCTCTGAACCCCAGAGTCACCCTGAGAGTCAGCTCTCCCACTGCGATGAGCCTGCATCCACTCGGGGCCGAGGCTGCCGTTCCCCCCCGGGAACATTCAGGGTCACAATATTCTAGCAAAAACCAGACGTGAGAACTGAAAGACAGGAGAGATGCACCTGAACGGTCCACGTGCTCCGTCTCTGTGACCCCGGTGACGCTGGCCGTGCCTGGGTGTGCAGGTCGGGTGGGCGGACGTCTGCCGCTGGCCCGGCGCCCAGGGAATGTCACTGGGTGCTCTGCACCCTTTCTCCTCAAGTCCATTCGGTGCATGTGACTAGGGAATAGCCCATGTGGGTCAGGAGTCTGCACAGAGCCAAGCGCTTATGCGGCTTCTGTCCTGAAGACGAGCGGGGCCACGCCGGCCTGTGTCCTGCGGCTGTGCGCCCGGACGAGACCATCTGGCCACCAAAGACGCGGGGCGGAGGGTGCCTGCTCCGTCCACGGGGGCCCAGCGAGCGCCGCTGCTGCTTGCGGGGCTCCGGGAAGACAGGTAAACGGGTGGTGTGCTCCGGGCCTGCTTCAGTTTAAAGAACAACGGAGCATCCTAACCTCCAAGGGGAAGATCAGCCGTCTGCGGCCCCAGACATGCGCCCCCGCCCCTTCCCGCCCCAGGCAGGTCCCGTCACCGCATGTCGCGCTGTGCTCCGCGTGAGTGTGGCCGCCCCCCAGCCTTCTCCCTCACGCTTAGCCCCCCTGCCACACGGCCTGTTGGGGGGCGGGGTCCCCGCCGTGCCGTGGCTCCTCTGCGGACGGGCTGGCCGTGCCGACCCTGGTGTGCCCGGCAGGCCTCTTGTGGGCGGACGGATTAGGGTACTGCCTGAGACTGGGGCACACCAGAATTCAGGTTCTCAGAATAGTCCCGGTTTCTAGGGACGCCCGTGGAAACAGCCAGTGAGTGTTGCCGTGAGCGCGCAGACGGCCGGGGCCGCCGTTGGCTGCCCGTGGCGCTGGAGGAAGGGCCAGGGACACCTGTCACAGAGCGGGCGGGGGTTCTGGGAGCGCACGCTTCCCCAGATGGCCCCAGGCAGCCCCACGGCGGCCGTGATTCCTCCTGACCCCACATGCTGCGCCGTGGCCTGAACCTGAGCCGCCGGACGCTGTGGGGCACACACACCTCATGACACAGGCACGTGGCAGGCCCGCCTCCAACACGCCTGGACATCAGCCACACGACGTGGGAGCACGCGTGAGCGTGAGCGGGGGCGTGAGCCCCGTGTCGTCCGTGCACGGTGTGCGCTGTCCTCGGCTCCGGGATGGCGTCTTCCCTGGGATCAGGGACGCAGCCTCATGAGCTCACGCTCACTGGGTCGTCTGCAGATAATGTCCATACGAGGTCATACCCACAGCTACCGGGTTAGGACCTCACCGCCGGGGACACAAGGACACCCACGACCCCAGCAAGCAGGCTTCCCGGTCATCACTGGCCACGGCCACATCCAGGAGTCGAGGGGGACGTGGGATCTAGCAGGTGTTGGAGGAGAGTCGCTGGGCAGGGCGTGGTCACATCTGGAGGCCACACGGACAGCAGGCCAGAGGCAAGGGGCCGTGTCCACCGTCCTCGGGAGTGCTGGGGTCCGGCTGTCCCCAGGAACCTGGAGAGCTCACCCACCGCTGGCTCATCTGAACCGGAAGTTCCCCTTATCGTCTGAGCCAGCCCAGAACGTCAACACAAAATGCAATTTTTATAGCAAAGGAGACTTGTTTCCTTCGGGGGAGTGGGAGCCCCAGAAGAGGTGTGTCCCCTCCCTGCCTGGCTCCCACGTTCCCCTCGAGCTGTCCTCGCGGGGACTTCCC
Source organism: Spilogale gracilis (assembly GCA_004023965.1). NCBI lineage: Eukaryota > Metazoa > Chordata > Mammalia > Carnivora > Mephitidae > Spilogale > Spilogale gracilis. The sequence goes on along the minus strand of PITA01021766.1, from coordinate 18,553 downwards.
CGGGTTCTTGATCACTCACGCGGGGCCGGCCTGTGTCCTGGTCTTGGCTCCCTGCTGACTCGTGGTCATCTGCCTCGCACGCTTCTGGACTCCGGAGAAATTACCGGAGAGCCAGTGTTCTCTTCCGCGGGAGGCTTGTCTAGGGTGACGGGGGGTTGGTTCTCCTCCCGACTCTGGGTGTAGGGCGACAAGGCGGTGCTCCCGGGACACAGGCCTCCCCCAGCATGGGGCGGGGGGAGCGGGGCCACGTGCCTGAGAGAGTGCTGCCCAGGGCTGCGAGGGGGGACACTTGGACCTTGCCAGGCCCACCTTGCTACCACGGCTCCCCTGTTAATATGAAAAGGGGAGTCCGGCTCCTTTGTGAGCAGATGCTGAGCAGGTCTGTTCCCAGCAGAGCCCGGGGGCTGGACGCACACCCTGAGGTCAGCCCCACCCGGGGGCCCCTGGAAAATGCATCGGATGCACCTCACGGCCTCCTTCCTTGCGGGGCACCTCATTTTGTGAGGTTTGGGCATCCAAAAATGGGGTAAGAAATGCCTTCCCATGATGCTTGTGCTTCCTCGAAGTTCCCGGGTTGCAGTTGGGAAGCAGGTCAGCCTGTGTCTCGCGGAGGGCCCGGCGGCGTTTCCCCAGAGGCAGCGGCTGGGGCGGCTCAGCTGTGGGCAGGGAGAGGGGTGCCTGCCAGCCCCGCCGCTCGCCCCAGGCGCTCATCCAAGGGGGCGAGCACCCACGGCTCCTGGAGGTCTGTGCTGCCTTCATCCCAGCTGAGCGGGGTGGGGGTGCTGTGGCCAGAGCCCAGGACTTCCTCTTCCTTCTCTCACTTTCACCCACTGGCCCGGCTGTCGGGGCGGCGAGGAGCAGCAGGCCCCCTGGGAAGGGTCCCGTGTGATGTGCTGGTCTCCTGGGTGTGCTGGGGCGGGGGGGGGATGGCGGCCTTCTCAGCAATGTGCTGGCGGAGGAAGGGGAACAGCCCCTTCCTTGGACTCAGTGGCTGAGGCTCCGGGCCCCTAATCCTCAAGGAAGGATCTTCCTCCACACCGGGTGCGGGGCCTCGTGTGCACGTGGTGGGCGCCCAGCTGTGGGCGGGGGCGGGGCTTCGTGTGCAGGTGGTGGGCGCCCAGCTGTGGCGGGGGCGGGGCCCCGTGTGGGGGTGGATGGGCGCCCAGCTGTGGCGGGGGCGGGGCCCCGTGTGGGGGTGGATGGGCGCCCAGCTGTGGGCGGGGGTGCGGCTTGCTCCAGCCCCAGGATGCGCCTCCTTCCACAGAGGCAGGACCATCTGGTCCGGGCTGAAGCTGCAGTGTGAGTGTCCCTGCCCAGGGCACGGCTCCAGAAGGTCCCTAAACGGGATCTGGGCTGGAAAGCCAAGGTCCAGGGGTGCCTTGCTGACTTGCAGATGCGCACATGTATGTGTATGTCCCTGCATGGGCATGCTTACGTGTGTGCAGGGATGTGCCTGTGCCCGTGCGCACTCACGAGTGTCGAGTCTCCTGGGGCCGCACACGCTGGGGACACAGATCTCAGCGCAGCCCCTTCACCACCGCAGATGCCTGCCTCTTGGAGACGGCGGTGCGGCTGCGCCTGAGCAGAGGGAGAAGGAGAAGAGGGAGAAGCGGCCGTGGACGGCTAATGCCCGTTGCCGTCAGTTAATCTATACCAACTGGCTCAGGAAGGAAAGAAAAAAGTGCCTGCCTGAGGAAATGCAGATCTGACACCTTATCAACCCTCCGGGAGGCGATGAATGTAGACGCCCTTACTTTTTGGCATTTATAAATTATTTGGTTCATTAGGACAGAGAGCGTTTGACATTTTATGAGCTGTGCGGTATCTCTGTGGCGTCTGGGTCCGGGGAGAAAGCTCGGTGGGTTTTAGGTTTCTGAGCAAATGTAGTTGCTCCCCTGTGATAGGAAACGGCAACGAAGACCAGGACAATGCCCAGAACGGATGTCCTCTCCGCAGATGTCAGCCCAGAGGTCTGGCCTCAGATGCCACGGCAGCAGATTGGTGAAAAACTATCGTCTGAAGCAGGGAGGGGGCCTCCCATAGAACCTTGGCACATGTGCGGACCCAGCACATCCACACTCACACACGTGCACACTCATGCACACCTGCACACACGTGCATGCTCCAGCACACACATGCACACCCTCATGCTCCCACATGTGCACCCGAGTACACACAGCCCCCACCGCACAGCTCCATGAACTCAAGCCCACACCCCCACACCCACACAAACACCCCACATACACCCGGCGCTAACACCCCACTGCCCACTCCGGATTCTTACTGGGAGTGGCTCGTAGGAACCATTACTAAAAATAATTCCTGGGGGCGGATTCCTCAGCCTGGAGCTTCTCTCAAGGGGACGATACTGAGAGGGAAGTCAGAGCTTCCTTGTGGACGGCCCCCCCTCCCCTGGCACAGATGTCCGTCGGGGCTCAGCTGTCCCCGCTCTGGGCAGGAAGGTCGCTGACGTCAGGTCAGGGGAAGGTGTTCAAGTGACAATAAAGCAGTTTGTTCAGTTTGTATATTTGGGATAAATGTCCAGCTCAGCGGCATCTTTTTTGGAGAAGTGAACAAGCAAGAGGAGGTCCTCCGAGTGCCGGGGCTGGGGCGGGGACCACATGGGGTGGGGTCCGAGCTTCTCAGAGTCCCAGCCGGGGGACCCGACACTAACGGGGTTACAACATCCTGTGTGTTCTCTGCGGTCTGTGTGGCTGTGGCTTCTGCTCACCTCACGTCTGACAGGAGGGAGAGGGGCCCGGGAGGAGCCCCGACACGGTCTCGGCCGGTGGGCCCTGTGTGGGACCTCTGTTCTCGGCCCGTGAGGTGTGGGTGAAGAGGGGATGCTGCCTCAGTTTCCCTCCTGCCCGCACAGAGCTGGAGATCCGTGAGACGGTCTCTCCTGGGTCTTTCTGAGCCCACGTCCTGCCCTGAGTGAGGAAAGTCCTCCAGGAAACACAGATGCCTCTGACCGTCCTGATGCCCCGCTGTGGGGTCGTCATTTATGTCTCAAGCTCAACCGCGCGTCATCGTCCCCGGTGAGCTGCTCTCCTGTCCTCCGTGTGTTTGAGGACTGCGGGCGGCCCACCTGCCCATAGTGAGTCGGAGGAAGGCCGAGCAGCTCGGGTGTCTGTGAGCAGGGTCAGCGGGTACGACTGCTGCGGGCTCGGGGGCGCATCGCGGTCAAGAGCACGTCCCTGCATCTCCCCTGCAGCGCTAGGCTGCTTTTCCTAACGTCCCTGCTCCGGGCGCGGGCAGGCCGCTTCCTCCAGAGGCCCCGATCCTGGGGGGCCACGTAGACGGCCGTCCTCGCCCGGTGTCCTCACGGGGCTGTCCACATCTGTGTCCGGATCCCCTCTTCCAGGACCAGGGACACCTTAAGTACCTTATGTCACCTCAATCAACTACTTAAAGGCCCCACACTAGGTGTTGGGGTGATGACGAAAGCATACGAATCTCGGGCCACAGCTCTGCCCCAGCGGTGTCCTGTCTCAGACCCACTGCTGTCCCCGGTGTCTGGACCCGTGCCAGAGGTAGGCAGCACCCACACGGGTTTTTGGGGAATGTTTTCAGCTTTAAAGAGGTCAGCTTAGCATCCCCAAGTTGCATATAGTCGAAGTGTCTGATTTGATGGGCGTGGCCCTACACATGCTGAGGTTTCTTGTACCCTTGCCCTGTTTCCGTTTTTGGGACAAAACCATGTTGTTTGAGATCTGCCCTCTTAGGCTTTAAGGGCACAGTAACTATTCACAGGGGCAGGAGGCGGTCGGCTCTGATGCTCACGGCCTGAGCTCTGTCTCTACCACCTCCTGAACCGGGGGGCCCCTGAGTCCGGGGCACCGGGTGGCTCGCTGGCAGCCTCAGCAGCAGAGCGGGTCCCCACCTCGTCCCTGTGAGCCAGGAGCAGAGTGGGGTCAGGGAGCAGACGAAGGGGTGCACAGGGAGCTCCAGGGACCCCCACCCAGATGCCGAGTTTCCACCTGCAGGACCTGCCTCCCTGAGCTGGGGTGCGGTCGGCAGGCTGCCGGGCTCGGACAGGTTCTGTGCGTGCGTGTGCGTGTGCGTGCGTGTGTGCATGCACATGTGTGTGCCCCAGGAGCAGAGCCTCGGTGTTCAGCTGACACGGTCAACCCTGAAGCCGCGGGATTGGTTTTTTCTGGTCAGAAGTCATCTTAAAAAAATAAGTGAAGTCGGGACTGGATGCCACAGCGTCTCCCGTTCCGGAGGGTCCGGCTGCAGCGGGGGTGCTACTCACGGAGCCCGAGTCAGCCCCGCAGCCCCCCGAGGCGGGGTGTCGGATCCGCTCTGCAGGCTGGGCTGGAGCGAGGCAGGACGTCCGCCCGCGGTCGGGGGCTCCCCCGTGAACCCCCGCCCCCCGAGAGCCCTGTCCCACCTCGGGTTTCCACTCGCCTTCACCCGGGGAGGAGGGGGTTCCATTCTATCCCGCGGGGCTTCTCACATCAGGAGGACAGTGACGGCGGTCTGCTTTGTGAACCCAGAAGCCAGGCGCGAGAAGGAGAAGGCTCCGGAGTCCTTGGGCCCTGGGCAGGGGCGGGACCGAGGCCGCCAGCACGAGCCCCACAGTCAGGGCCCAGCTGCAGGCCCCGGGGCCCCTGCCTCCAGGAAGTTGCTCTCAGTCCCTCTGCCCGGGGCCAGACCTCCTGCCCAGACGTTCCTGGGGGTCCGGGAGGCACACTCCTCTGCACGTTTAGTGTCCAAGTGAAGATTCCCCTCTAGGGAGGGACACAGGGGGCGGGTTGAGGGGATGCCCCTGCTCCCTGCGCCCCCAGTGCAGAGACAAGGAGAAGCAGGTAGAGGTCAACGGGGCATTTCTGAAGGGCAAGACTTCTGAATGCTGGAGTACGGATCTCGGAAAACCTACTCCTAGAAGCATTGAGGGCACCGGCCAAAAAAAACCAAAAAAACAAAAAAAAAACGTTCCGAACACTGGAAATCAACCAACGGCTTGCAACCATTTGGAAAACATTTATTCAGGAAAACAGATGACTATTAGTAAGAATATTACCATAATACCGTCAGCACCGAGTACCAGGCGTTGACAGGCCAGCCTCAAGGGCTGAAGCTTTCTGCGTCCTCCGTATCCCCCCAGCACCTGGAAAACCGGCCTCCCTGCTCTCGGCACCTGCTGAGGCTGGCATCCCCGGGGCCGGGGGACGGGAGCCTGGCTTTGGGTCCCCGCACGCCGGTCCTAGACAGCTGCCAGTGTGCCGCCCCAGCCCGCAGTCCTACACACAGAGCAGGGAAGGGGGAGGGCGGATGGGGGAGGAGGGGAGGGACCTATCGCAGCCACGCCTCCAGGTGACCGCGGCGGTGCCCGTTCCTGCCTGGCTGAAGCCCCGTGATGTTCCCAGGTGCCAAGGTTGTAGGTATTTGTTGCAGAGCAGTAGGTAGCAAATATGCATGGACTGACCTTATTTCCCTCTTTTTTCCCCAGAGGGAGTCACTGTCCCAAAGGCAATACTGAATAATTTCTATTTTTCTCCTTTGCAGAATTGCCAGAATTAAAGAAAATTTTTTTTTGCCTTCTTGAACATTATACGCATCCCATAAATGTCATAGTTTATGTGTTTTCTGCTTAGTAGGAAGGTCTTGGATTTATCTGTACCAACTCATTTAACTGTTTCATTAGTTTTCCCTGAAGTCCCTCCGGCGCTGCAGATGGGGGGCAGGTCCTCTCCCTGGGCGGGCCGTCCAGTGCTTTTAGTTTTCCCTTACAAACAAGGAGGACTTAGAGATTCTCCGAGACCCTCTTTATTCTTTAGGACATTTGCCTTGAAAGAAATCACAGGGTCGTAGGGACAGTGGGCCTTCAGCTCTGGAAATGGAGTTCGGACCTCAGGCCCCAGCCTGGGCCCCGCCTGTGCCCGCAGCACCTGACGCCCTAACCTTCAGCCGCAATCCCACTGCCACTCCTCTCCATCATCCGCGTTCCGGTTTTCTCTCTGTGAATCTTCCATTCCTGTCGTTGGCCCATTTGCCTAGTTAGCTTGCTGTGTTTTTGTATCTGTTTGCAGGGTTTCTTGTTACATTAGGATACTATGCCTTTCACGCCGATACAAATGGAAAATATCTTCTTACTCTGATATTTGTGTTACTTCGTGTGCAAATTGTCTTTGGTCAAACCGGAAATTCGAACATTGTGCGTTCACGCTGTGGTCCTTTCCCGTGGGCTTTAGGCTTTGTGTGTCCTGATTAACACCCCCTATCCCAGAGCCATAAATACTGTCCTCATACTTCTCACTACTCATTTCTCACCTCCTGCTCCCCCCTGAGATCTGATTCACCCGGGCTGTGTCTGTGATGGCGAGAGGCGGGGCGCCCTGATCATTCTGTTCTCACCCTCCCTACCTCGGCACCCCACCTTTCTTTGGGAAAGGCTAAGTTCCCCCAGCTGGCCAGACCCGGGGAGCGAGTGGCTCAGCACTGGGGAGACTGTGCCCTTCACCTGCCCTGGCTGGGCTTCAGGTGAGGACACGGGGTGAAGAGGCCCGGGGCTGGGTGAGCACTGGGGGGTCAGGTGCCCGCTGCTGCTGCTCTATTTGCGGTTGGCCTCCCCGGAGCCCGCGATGTGGGGCAGGCCTCTCCATGGCCAGCGTTCGCCTCCTCCCAGACACAGTACAGAGGTCGGACCCAACGGGCTGTGAGGCTGTGGGGGTGAGCTGGGAAGCCTCGAGCCACGCCAGCCTGTCCGTGGACCTCCTGTCCAGGGGGCGTGCCCTGGAGGTGCTTCCAAGGTCCCCCTCACGCTCCAGCGAGTGTCCTTGTCCCACGGGATCCTTGGAGGGAGCAGCACAGCTGCCCCCCGTCCCAGGAGCATTCACTTCTGGGACGTCCGTGTTTAAATAAAACTTTTATATATCTCAATAATGATATCAATAGATCTTAATCCGCGTAATTAAAATTCAGCAAGACATGCCTGGGATGTAACGAACGCCCACAAACCATTTTAATGACCGCAAGCTGTTCCCTTGCAGGGACGTGTCCTCGCGGGGTGGGGGGCGGCGGGCGCAGGGCTCCGGCCGAGCATCGCGTGTTCGCGTCCTGCAGTTATTAGACTCAGTGGGTCCTTCGGTAAGAGGACACTCAGCGCGGAGGAACAGCCCGGGGTCAGCGTCCAGCTTTGCTCGCACGCCCTCCGTGCGGCCTTGGGTGAGCCTCGGGCCCTCTCTGAACGCCTGCAGGCCCCCGAGGACGGGCTGGCCGCCCTCTCCCAGGGCTCACCGACGTTTATTCATTCAAACAAGGTTTCGTGCGTGCTGTCCTGCGAAGGTCATCCGAGAAGGGAGTGGAGTGCTGGACGCGGGGCCCCTGCAGTGTCCGTGACCCGAGCTCCACACCATGGCCGGAGAGGCTTGCTGACCTTGACCGCGGTCATTGCCAGGCTCTCCTGAGTGCTGTCAGGGGGCTGGGGGAGGGGTGGCGCCCGGGCGGCCAGGGCCCGAGCCGTGGCCAGACGACCTGCCAGCCCCATCTGCTGCTAGTCGCAGCCGGGAACTCGCCGTTCCTCTAGTCCGCATTTCCCCCGGCGCCAAGGAGGAGATAAGAGTTGTGTTCCAGCTGGAGAAGTGGCCAGGCCAGGGTGTGCCCCTAAGCAGCACCGGCCACAGCCTCGTGGGTCAGCGGGGTCGTGTGGCCCCAGTGCCTCAGAGCTGCGCGCCGGGCCCCAGGAATCGGAGACAGCTTTGGGACCCGGTCAGAGGCGGGCTTGCGGCCTGCAGCCCCGTGGGCTCCCCCTGGGCTGGGGGTCTGGCGGCGATGGGCGGAGGGCAGCCAGGACTACCTCCGGTCCCGGGCTGGGCTCGAGGAGGTTGGAGCCTGGAGCAGGATTCGTGAAGCCCGCATCCCCGTCCACGGCAGGCCACGAGACGCGCCCAGGCCCTCAGGTGAGCCGATGACCAGCCGGTGGCCCCGGGGCTGAGGCTGCCCCAGCTGTCACTCCCCAAAGAATTCAACACAATGATAGTTTTGCTTTATTTACATTAAAATCAACAGATGTTAGCAAGTTAATGCCATTTATTATATAAGATGTGATAACAATACAATTAGTATTTTTTAAACTGTAATTGTAAAATTGACCTTATTAAAATTCCACTTCCTCCATAATTAAAAAAAAAAAAACTAATTACTTCTAGAAATTGGACCAGAAATGACATTTTCGGTTCATTAATATTCAGCAAATTGTTTTTGAAGACGCCCGTGCATTGTGGGCTGTCAATCTCTAGCATTTCTCTTTATTTCTTCCTGAAAAGTAGTCTGGAAAGAATAGTTCGCATTTTAACAACATGTGTACCCCCGATTGCTTTTATAAGTAAAGTTTTTAATTGCTAATTAATTTGTGGGGACTGTCTCTGTGACATTTCCTCGGCTTGACTGTGGGGCAGGGCCCAACGCCCATGCCTGGGTGGGGCTCATCAGGCCTTGGGGCCACCCGCCTGCCCAGCCTCCCTCCCCAGCCTGCAGCGGGGGAACAGGGACCTCGGGGCGCGCTCGGCTGTGCCTGAACGCCAGAGTCTAATTCCTCGGCGCTGGCTCTGTAATTAACTGAGCTCAGCCGAGAAGAGTTTGAGAGAATGGAAATCTAACCGTGCAGGGCTGCGCTGGGGACGGGCTCCCGGGGCGGGAGGGTGGCGGGGCTGGGCCTGGGGGCACCCTACCTCCCAGATCTCGTCAGAAGGGCTTCAGTGATGCCGTTCAGGTCTGCTCCCGGCAGGGTCACTCCTTGGACGCATCAAAGGTGGGCTCATCGGCTCATTCTTTGCTGAGACGGCCCCTCCCCCAACCCCAGCTCCTCCAAGCCTCCTGATGCCCTGGGTGCAGAGAGGCCTAGGCTCCCTGGGCACTGGGGCTGCTCCATCCAGAAATGTGGGGGCTGGCCACCGGTGAGGCCCTTTCCGCACATGCGTTCTACAAGCTGGAAGGCCCGGGAGCCCTCGGAGCAGCTGGGGGGCCGAGCAGGGAGTGCCCTCTTACCAGTAAGTAGGGACAGGCCGGGAGCCAGAGCCCCGAGGGTGTCTGTGCTGGGAGGGGCCACGGGCCTGGTCACGTCTCTGCTCTGTGAGGCCACGTTTCTCTAGAGCGGCGTGGTCGTAACTGGCAAAAAAGAATCGCGGCATTAAAAGGAAGAAGGGCAGGGGCCCGGCGAGGCCCATCTCCTCTGGCTGCTCCGAGGGTGTTGTGTGTCACCTGGCGATCGCAGGCCAGCGTCTAGCGCCGTCCCTTGGTGGCAGCGTGGTCCTGCTGGGCCTCAGCCCCTGCCTGCACCCTCCCTCCCGGGAACCGTGGCTTCCCCGGCAACGCAGCCCTGTCCTTGGAGACCCACCACCTCCCAGAGGCCTGGCTTGTTCTCCGTCTTTCTGTCTGTCTTTCTGGGTCTCTCTCTCTGGGTCCTGGATCTCTGTCCCTCTCTGTCCACCCTTGTGATCATGGCTGGGGTTTCCCTCCGAGGCTGAGTCAGACCAGGAGGGTGGGGGACCCGGAAGGGACCTTCTTTTCCTTGATGGCAGCTGCACCTGATGACTTTGGCAGGGACTGCGCTTCCCGATGCGCTCGGCACCGGGCCCCCGGTCTCGAGCTCCAGTGTCTCACCGTGAGGGACACGATTCCACTTGTAACGGGGACGTTAGCAGAGTCCCAGGACCGCGTCAGAAACCGTGAACCACCATGGAAGGTCCCGCCAGGAGGTGAGGTGACGCTTGGGGACTGTGGCTGGAGGCCAGGCGGGATGCTGGGGGACGAGAGCGCTCGGGGTGGGGCTGGACGGGGACAGCCAGAGAGCCGGCACAGGGCTGTCCTCGGCGGCAAGACTGGTGTGTGACATGCATATGCTGGTCAGCACGCTTGCACATGCGTGTGCACAGGCGCTTCTGAACCCGTGTGTTCTCGTGTCGACAGGGCGTGTGTTGCACGCCAGCAGGCAGTGTGGGGCAGGAGGCAGCCGCAGACGCCCGAGCACCCGTGAGCGCGGTGTCCCCGCGGACGCAGCGGAGGACTTCCTCCCGGCGGGAAGGGCGCGGGGTCAGCTCCGGGGGTCCTGGGACGGCCGCTCTGACACCCGCAGGCACCTGGGGCTTTGTGGGCTGGCGGCGGGTGACTGCGTGCCCTCCACACTCAGCACACGCGGGGCATCTCCCGAGCAAGAAGGTCAGCACCCGCCGTTCTAATGCAAATCAGAAACAAGTCGATATTTTCCTCCAAGGGCTCTGGAGATAACGCGAGGTGACTTGACACATCTCTCTCTCTCTCTCTCTTTAAAGTGTGATAAGCTTACAGTTAAGGAGAGATCAATGGATGGTTTGAATATGAGGTTTTGCACGGATGCCAATAATGGAGGGGGTCGTCTGAGTCTCTGGGAAACTCCATGCAGACGACCTTCCCTGCTTCCCTAACAACGCGGCTCTGGGAGGTCAGGGTGCCGGGGCCCTCCTGGCTCTCCGCCTCCCCCCTGCCCCCTCCAACTCCCACCTAGACGACCTCCTCTCCCGCCACACCCCACCTCCCTGAAATCTCAGCGGGACTCCAGGCCACGCTTGAATGGCACAGGGCAGGCTCTCCAGTCCCCAGGAGGCAAGAACATGTGTTAATTTTACAAGTTCCTCCCCCTCATTCCTGGCCCAAGGATGCGGGTTTGAGGGAAACGTATCGATCAATGATGCGGTCAGCACGAGAGGGGCTCGCTGCCCAGCAAAGGGTTAACAATGCAGAACAGACTTCAGAACTTGCTTCCTTGAATTTCAAGTGCTTACAAACTGTCATGTGTCAAGAATAATAAGATAGTAGGAACCCATGTCACCTCGTCTCGGTTAATAAATCAGCATTTCCTTCAAAGCCCCTTACAGACCCCTCCGCTGCCGTCCCTCCCAGTATCCCCTGCTCATCTTAACCATTGTCTCGTGTTTGCACCTGTAGTTATAACAATATATCACACATTTTTGCGTGTCTTTGAATTTTGTAAAACAGCCTGATATTCTATTAAGTGGACTCATGTCCCAAACTTGCTTGTATTCCTACTGGTACCATGCTCCTGACGTTCACTGATGTTGTTTTCTGTCACTGAGATGCACTCATATTCGTTGATATGCCTTCGCACGAATATATAAACATATTTTATTTATTCGCTTTATGATGGATGCACATCTGGCTCTCTTCCCGTTTTCTGCGTTTCTGCTGTTGGGGGCAGGGTGCCTGTGAGTGCCTTCTGCTTCCCGACGACACAGGCGAGAGATGTGCTCGAACAGAAGCCTAGTCACGGGATCGCCTGAACATAAATCATGCTCAAATTCACTTGATCTGACGAGGACAAGTCATTTTCCAAAGTGATGGTTCCAATGTCCTCCCACCAACGGAATATTAATAGCTCGGGTTCCCCACATCTTTGTCAACAGTGGATACTTGGCAATTTACATATGTATCCTTCCGCTATGGACACATAGTTGCATTGCGGAGATGGTTCCGTGTTATAAATAAAGTAGCTGTTCCCGTTTGCGCACAAGTCTTTCCGTGGACAGTGTTTCCACGACTCTTGCAGCAGAACTGTACACTTACATTTGTAAGGAACCTTTCTTTGCCATTTTCTCTCCTTTTTTTGCTTCATTCGGCATTGGCATTTTTTCTTCTTTCCCGTTCTTCCTCTGACACGGGACAATGGACACTGTGTGCTGTTTTAGTGATTAGTCTACATATGTTGTCACTCCTACTCTTAACTCATCAAATCATACAATTAGCCAGTCTCCTGCATGTTGGACGGAGACCCCAGGACACGGCCACCTCTCTGGCTCATGCACCGCCAGCGTTATATGTGTATTTTCAGTGACCCCCAGGTATGGCTCTATTTTGCATGCCTTGGTGGTTTCTCTGTGCCTCACTCGTCTATCTGTCTGAGACATCCTGAGAATGCTGTCCTTCTGTGTGAACTGCACACAGAACTTCTGTGAGTGAGGGTCTTCCAGTGCAACCCGCCCCTGGGTTTGGGTTCCGGAAAGCATGCTTCGCTCTCGTTGCCGAAAGATGCAACCAGCAGGTGTAGACTTCTAGGCTGTCTCCCCTGGGCCCTGTGGGGGCCAGTCCCCACCCCCCTTCTTCCCCACGAGGGTGGCTGCGGAGGTTCTCACGCTGCACGCTGTTGCTCAAAGACACTCCCTCCTGACTCCCAGCTGTCTTTAGACCTTCCCCGTAGCTGTGCAAGGATGTGCTGTCCCTGTGTCGTTTCAGTGCATGAATTTTGTTCTAATTTATTTTGATTGGAGTTAATTGGCCTTCTTCAATCAGAGTTATCTTCAATTGCTTTTTTCTTTTTTCTTTTTGGAAATTTATTAGCTATTATTGTTTAAAATATTGTCTCTGTCTCTGTCCTATTGTCCTATTGTCTGTCTCTTGTTCTTTTTCTGGGGCTCCAGTAAAATACAGGTAAGCATCCTCTGCCTGCGTCAAGCTTCTTGCCCCCGCCCCGTGCGGCCCCTCCGTCTCCTGTTGTGTCCGGTACCGTGCATCGTTCTGGGACTTCCGCTTAGTAACTCCTCCTTCTCTCCAGCTTCGTCTACCAGCCATTAAAGCTACCCACGGAATTACTAATTTCAACAATTGCATTTTTCACATTTTTGCTTCCTTGAAGACCCAGCCTGGTCCTTGTCACCTTCTGAGGTCTCTGGTCCTTGGAGCGTGTTGTCGCTTGGGGTCTTTCATGCATCCTGTCTCCCTTGTTTCCTTTCCATCTGTTTTACGCTCTCTCTTGCTCATTGTTTCCTGTTTCTGTGTCCATTTTGTGGTTTTTTCCACAATTAATGGTACCCTGTTCTGGAAGCTTCTGCAGAACAGCTCCTAGCCCTGGGAGGCACCGTCCAGGGGCTCTTTGAGCAGAGAGCTGGGTTGAGACTTTATCCCGACCACACGGGTGTCTGGGTCGTTAACCCAGGTCGGACGGTGTGTCGTCACGACTCTTCGAAGGAGCTCTCCCCTTCCCGAAGCAGCTCACACACATTTTGCTGTCCTGCCTCATGGAGGGAAGGGCCACGTGCCTTCTGGGCACAGACACGCAGCCCTGTGTGTGGTCTCACTGTGCTCCCCACCTCGAGAAGACTCGGCTTTGCCTTCTTCCTGCAGCAGACTGCGCCACCGATGCTCGGTTAGCCACAAGCGGCCTCGAGGTGAGACCCGGGTCTACAGCATTCCCCACCCCCGCCCCCGCCCCGCTCGCGGGCGGCCTGGCGTCTGTTCAGCCACCGATACACTTCATGTCTCATAAAAATATTTTACTTGGATTTTTTGGGGGGTCTTCAGGAGGTGATCCAGATATCCATGCTGCCGGAATGAAGGTCTAGGCAGAAGGTCTAGGAAACTCTGGCCACAGTGAGAAGGTCAGGAGGTCACATGGGAGGCGGTGACCACACGCGGAAGGAGAGCTGAGTGAGATGGCGCAGGAGGTGGCGTTGCTGGCCGCGGCGAGTGCTGTCCCCGTACCTGGAGTTCGGGCGTGCTCCCAGGACACACGCACGGGCAACTGGGTCCCATGGGAGACGTGCTTCTGACTCCTGGTAATATCATCATTATCTCTAGCTTATCACGGTGGTGGCCAGCCCCTGGGGGTCCGTGCATTCTGTCCGATGCGCAGGGCCGAGCAGGGGCCCAACCATGCATTTCCACCTGGTGCCGTCAGCTCGCTCGCACCGCCCGCATGCCCCCTCCCGGCCGCCCGGAGGGCGCAGGACCCCGGTCAAGTATGCAAGCTTTCAGTCCCTGCGGTCATCACACCCGAAGCCTCTCGGCACCCTTCCCCATCCTTGGCTCCACAGGGCCTCTGTGCTGCGCAGTCTAAGCGGTACTGGGTCTTCCGGAGACCCCTGCCCAGCTCTGCCCGGCCCCACAACACCACAGAACGTGGGCGCTCGGGGCCGTCCTTCTCGGCAGCCTTCCAAGACAGCGGGTGTCATTTATCTTCATGCATTTTCTCTGCTGAAGGTTTTCCCCTCCCTGCAAGACATGCATACCAAATTTCCAGAAGTCAGTCACGGAGAGCTAATAAAGATACCCAATAAATTTGGAATACACCTTCACGCGAGAACACCATATGCAAATGAGCGCGTAATTCCATTATTAAATGTTATTCCTGGAGCGCCGGCGGAGCAGAGCTGTTCAGATTGCAGCTCTGGCATAATTGCGGCCGTGTTTCCTGGCGGCAGCAAAGACGGAAGGCGCACAGCCATGAAGCACACTAGGGCCGCGGCCACCGTCGTGCTCCAGCGGGATGACTTCCATTGCTATGTACATGTCCGTGCAAGCTTCCTTTTGCTAAATCGCGCAGACGAACTAGGAGGGGCCGGCACAGCCCTGGAATGGAGCGCTGGGGATCACTTCGAAAGCTATTTCTTTTTTATTTATCCCAGATCCCCAACCATTTGGGCTGGCCAGGCCAGCCATGCAATTACGCTGAGTCTCTGGCTCAGAAGCGCTGGTTTATTGTCCCCGCTAGATCTGGCGTGGGTCCAGAGCTTAGAGGATGGGAGGCATCTCGAGCCCCGCGGTCCCCACTGCCCTGAGCAAGGGAGGCATTCCTGGGGAGGGACCCGGGAAGGCTTTTCAGTCTCCACCTCAGAGATAGCAGAGCCTTGCCTGGAGCCCCTCTGTAAGCAGCCGCGTCACTGGTGGGCGTTCGCGGAGGCGAGTGGCGCGGAGCCGCTGGTCCGCTTCTGGCCCGGGCCCTGGTTAGGCAGCTGCAGATCCCCAGAGTGGGCTGCTGTCTGCGGGGGCTCGGCGGGGCCCGGAGCCCCTCTAGAGCCTGCCGGGGTGGCTGTTTAGGGCAGGTTTCTGTGCCTTGGCAGGACGACAGTTTGGGTAGGAGGGTCCTTGGGGATGGAGGCGGCCTCAAGCAGCGGGCTGGACGTCTGCCCACTGGTGCCTGTGTCATCGCCCGTGTGCCGACATGGCCCCGGGCCCCAGGGCACAGTCCCCGCCAGAGAGGACCATGGGCTCCGGGCACAGCACGTGAGGGAGGCTCGTTTGCCCAAACCCTCCCCACCTCTGCGTGTCCGTGCAGTTCTCTGCACGGTGGTCGGCAGGCGGGACGTGCCCAGGGAGTCTTTGGGGAACGCACAGAGGAGCCCTTCTTCACCTTAATTTGGTAGATGAAGAGGAAAGACTTTAAATCACTTAGGATGCACTTGTCATCAGGAACAGCATGAACAACAGGGAAAGACAGTTAAAGGCCCCGCAGGGTGAGACTGGAGTGTGGAGGCCAGCCGGCCCCGCGCCTGTGTCCTGCTGCTGACAGCTTTGTCAACCTCAGAAACAAATAAAATAGCCAGTCGTCGTACTGGCAAAATGAGTTTATTGGAACAGTAGACAAGTGAACAGTGCAGACCACGGGCGAGTCTGCGGAGACAGGGGAGGTCAGCTTTTACGAGGCGTTTGGAGGAAATTGGGGTGTTTTGGGTAGAAGTTCTTTGGAAAAGAACAGGAGTTGGAGGTGTGGCCGTTTCTCACCGGCTGCAAGCGGGGGCTGCTGCGTGGTTGGGGCATGGCAGACCTTTCTTTTCTCAGAAGCAGGAGATGAAATCCTGTGTGAAGTCTGTTCTCACTTTTTGAGATAATCTTCATCTTCCTTCTTCCTGCTGGTTGTGGGCTGCAGGGTGGTTCGCAGGTGACTGCACGCCCTTCAGGGCTTCCCGACTTCCTGTGCAGAGAGGTCTCCTTTGCTTGTTTTTATGGCTTCATGGTGGCACGGTGGCTGCCACAGCACCGGGCATCACAGCCACATCCTAGGAGGGAAGAAGCAGCACAGGCTCCCTCCGAGGCTTTCATCAGACAAGCAGGAAAGCAATGCTCTCTTGAAGCTCCCTGCAGACTCCCTGAGGTCGCCCTTCGCTGCAAGGCTGGCTGGGGAGGTAGGGGGGAATACTTCTGTTACCCTTCTGCCTTCAGGAACAGGACACGGACTCTGATTGCTGTCAGCACGAGGAATGCTTTTTAAATTTTTTTTATTTTTTTTATTTTTATTTGTTTCATTTCAGAAGGTTCTGGTGGAGAAGGGAGGCTGTCTCTGGGCCGGTTTCCCAGGCCGAGCTTGTCAGTGACTGCTGAGGCTTGGTGTTCTCCTCCCCGACTGGACACGTCCCTGCGGGTCGCAGCCAGGACGCGAGGACACAGGGCGGGGCCCAGGGCGAGGGAGACCCTCAGGCTCTTACCAGCTGGCCCAGCGCCTCCCCGGTTCTGACGAGCCCCCCAGGAGCGACGGCGGATCCCAGGCCGCCGTGCTGACTCGGAGTCACACCCGGGATACCGTGCTGGCCGTCCGGTGTCCACTTCCTCCCCTTCTTGGGGGAACAAGCTGTATCTTTCATTTTTCCTGCCTTTGGTCATGAAAAGTTTCAAATACATACAAAAGTAGAGAACAGAGCCATCTGAGTCTTTGCCCACATAACCCACACCGACGGTCAGCCTCACCCGGCCTGGGGCCCCCCAGCCCCGTGCAACGTCCTCCCTTCTGTCGTGGATCACTGGGAAGGGAGTTTCAACTGTCATTCACTTTTGCAGTGACTGGTTCTACGCGGTCCCTCGAAGAGAAGCCGATGTTTTTAAAGTGTGACTTTGGTGTCGCTGCCCCCAAATCTGGTTGTGATTTCTCAGCGCCGTCAGAGGCCGAGTCCTGACCAGGTCCCCTCACTGTCTACCAGGGTCTGGGCGCGGCCGGCTGTCCTCGGCCCATGGGGCTGCCTCCGTGACAGGGGGACGCGGGACCCTGTAGGATCAAGTCTTTCTTGGCAAGGACACTCGTGGGTGCTGGAGGCTTCCGGGGAGCACGGGGGGCCCAGCCGAGGACTCCCGTCCCCGACGCTACAGGTGACATTCCGGGGGCCGCTCTTCACTGTGCTCGAGCCCCCACTCGCGGACCCGGCTGCCCTCAAGCGCGGTTCTCGGGAAGCGCCCTCGGTGCTCCGACCTTCGCCGTCCCTGACTTTCCAGCCGAGTCAGCGCGGGACAGTGGCTTCTGCCTGAGAGCGGTGACATGTGGAGGCCACACTCCGCTCCTGGGCGGGTCCCTGAGTCACGGCCTCCTCAGAAGGCGGAGCTGGTGGATGGCGTTCTGTGGAGATAAAAATCCATCATGAGCTCTCGGGTCAATCTTTCTTGCCCTTTCGGGACACCTCGCCGTAAGGACCTCAGGACGCGGACGCTGGTGCTCCCTCCACTCAGGCCCCAGAACCTTCCTTCCAAAGACGCCGGCGGGATTCCCCAGGTGCCTCGCACAGCCCGGGACTGCGGACCGCGGCCTCGGGCGATGGCAGGCTCATCGGACGCGCCTCACGCCTCCGTTTCTGCAGAGGAGCTTTCTTTCCCGAATATCTCACTCCGTGCGCTCTCGGATTCCTCTATTTACTGGCAGGCACAGCAGTTGGTACCCTGTGTTCCCGGCCCTGACTGCATTCCGTGCGGTTCTTATTTTACTTTCTATCTTTAGAAACTGTTATTTTAAAAAAAGATTTTATTTATTTGACAGAGAGAAACACAGCGAGAGAGGGAACACAAGCAGGGGGAGTGAGGGAGGGAGAAGCAGGCTTCCCGCCGAGCAGGGAGCCCGATGTGGGACTCGATCCCGGGTCTCCGGGATCATGACCTGAGCCGAAGGCAGTCGCCTAACCAACTGAGCCCCCCAGGCGCCCCTACTTTGGATATTGCTCTTTAGGACTTTTTTCTATTGTACTTCTCCATTTAGAATTTGTCTCATTGAAGATTCTAATTCTCCCTAAACTCTCCATTTTCATCTGTTCTTTTGATCTTCTCCTCTGTTTTCTTGAACGTGGTAAGCCCAGTGATTTCAAAGCCCTCTCTACCAGCTCTGGCTCTGAGGTCATCTGTGGATTGGTGCATTTTCTATTGTGCATTTTTTTCCTCTTAATTGTCCATGACGTTTTCCCTCCTTGTTTTGTGTCTGGTAATCTCTTTATTCCAGGATTTTGTCATCTGTCTACCATCAGGAGCTCAGTCCTGGTTTTCAAGTGCCTAAGGAGCGATCAGCTGGAGAGAACACACTCAAAGTCAGAAAAAAACCCTGAACAAATTTTAAAGAATTAAAGTGACATGAAGTGTGCTCTCTGGGCTCCTCAGCACCTATTTGGGAAGTCTGCAACGGGAGCCTGTCGAGGGGCCGTCACGCACCTGCCAGAATGAGTCGAGTCAGGAGGACAGACAGACAGAACTGAGAAGGATGTGAGGAGGCTGGAGCCCTTACACACTGCTCGTGCGGTTCTAGGAAGCCGCCGACACCTTCGTCTGTGGCTGCCCGTGCGCTCGTCCTGTCACCTGCCATCCTGTCTCGCGCATTTACTCAGGTGAGTTGAAAACTGTTTGCATACGCGTCTGCCCATGGATGTTTATGGGCGACTGCTCATAACTGCTCGGCACTGGACGCAGTCACCGAAGAGGGCCAACCGCAGGCCCTCGGACAGGTGAGCGGCTAAACCAGTGGGGCCACCCGCAGCATGGACGACCGTTCAGCGGTGACAGGGAGTGAGGTCATCACGCACAGCTTGTATGGCTCGCGAGC
>PITA01021765.1:0-31924 GCA_004023965.1 Spilogale gracilis | reverse complement strand
ATCTTTAAAAAAAAAAAAAAAGATAAAACAGTTAAAAAAAAATAAAAAAAACAGTAAATATTTAAAAACTTCAAAAGTGCTCAACTGGGCCCACTACAAAAACAGTCCAAATCACAGAGCAGTCCAAGTCAAATCAACCTCCCTGCATCTCTAGTCAACACAGCCTGTGTTAACTATGACAACCTACCACCAAATCAAGGAGCTTATTTGCTACCATAACTCCTGCTCAAGCTGCCCATCTCTGCCCACCAGGAGACAGAAAATGTACTACATATCCCAGTCACTCCTCAACCCGTGGTCCTACCTTCCAGGTGGCAATTAACTCTTCAAACTAAATATAGAGATCCCCAAAGTTACATTAAACCTCTCAAAATATATACAGGCACAATTGAAGCTTAAGGAAATTCATTTCTAAATCCTCAATTCCACTTTGCTCCAAAATCTGCCAGCCCACCTGGGATTTAATCATTCTCCCACATTATGAATAATGGCATATTGCTCACCCATCCCTAATCTTACTATGATACACTGCTCCAATTCTGACATAACCTATAAAGAAATAATGTGATAGATTACGGGCTTCTGTGCTTCCTACCTGAGTAACTCTAATGTCTGGGCAATATCCTTTGCATGTCAGACAATTTCCAACTACTACTTTCCAAATAGAAACTGCTGTAACAACTCTTCCCATTCTTGTTTTGGTCAGCATGGTTTTTCAAAACTTATATGTATTAAAAAATAAGAACAGCTTGATACCAAAAATTTTTCTTATCCCAGTGATGACAGTCATACACATGAATTGGAAAAAACCCCACCTGTCACTAAGACGTACATTTCCAATAAATTTTGCCTCTAAAACGTATAACATTCATATTTGATGAATTATGCACTAATAACTGCACTAATAATCTAGGAGAATTTTTAAATACCTAGAGCATTACAATCACAGAAAATTCTTAAAGCTTAAATTTAAATAGATAATTTTGTACAAATAATTATGAAAAGGATGACCATTAGAAGGCTAAGCATAGGGGCACCTCGGTGGCTCAGTTGTTAAGCATCTGCCTTCAGCTTGGGTCATGATCCCAGAGTCCCAGGATTGAACCCCGCATCGGGCTCTCTGCTCGGCAGGGAGCCTGCTTTTCCCTCTTTCCCCCTGCTTGTGTTCCCTCTCTAGCTGTGTTTCTCTCTGTCAAATAAATAAATAATATATATATTTTTAAAAAGGCTAAGCATAAATGTTTATTAGGATAAAATTCTGAAGGGGAAGTGGAACAGAAATACAAGTTCAAAAAGAAAAAGGAGTACTGTAAAACATCTGGATGTTAAAAAACAACTTATTCTTTTATTATTTAACGTATGAAAGTGAACAATAAATAATTATGGTACTTGCAAGTAAGAAAGGGATTATGATAAAAGACAGGCAAGCAGTTATTCTGGGGGTGAAGGAAGGGACAGAAGAGATTCTGGAATGGATGCCAAATTCTATTTCTTAATGTGGGTGTTGGTTATGAGAGTACTGCTCTTATAATTCATTAAACATTTTTATACATTATATTGTGCAGTTTTCTGTATCTGTGTTTTATTTTACAATAAAAAGATTTTAAAAATCACTGATACTTATATCTGAATGTTATATTTTAAAATTATATTATTTTACAGGAAATTATACCCTTTGCAAGCATTTAAATTTAAGATCAATGTTTTTGGGCGCCTGGGTGGCTCAGTGGGCTAAAGCCTCTGCTTTCGGCTCAGGTCATCTCAGGGTCCTGGGATTGAGGCCTGCATCTGGCTCTCTGCTCAGCGGGGAGCCTGCTTCCTCCTCTCTCTCTGCCTACCTCTCTGTCTACTTGTGCTCTGTCAAATAAATAAATAAAATCTTTAAAAAAAAAAAAAAAGGATTAATGTTTTCATGACCAGCGATCCCACTCCTAGGTACTTACCCAAGAGAAAGAGGACATATGCCTAAAAAAAACCTAAATGCAATGGTTTATAGCAGCTTTACTCATATTTGCCCCAAACTGAAAACAATCTAAATGTCCTCCAACTAATGAATGAATTACAGTACATATATAATAGAATACCACTCAGCAATTAAAAAGGAATTAACTACTGTTACATGGAATAGTCTTTTTTTTTTTAAAGATTTTATTTATTTATTTGACAGAGAGAAACACAGCTAGAGAGGGAACACAAGCAGGGCGAGTAAGAGAGGGAGAAGCAAGCTTCCTGCCAAGCAGGGAGCCCAATGTGGGACTCGATCCTGGGTCTCCGGGATCATGACCTGAGCAGAAGGCAGTCGCCCAACCAACTGAGCCACCCAGGTGCCCTGGAATAGACTTTAAGAGCATTATGCTAAACTAAAAGAAGCCAGTCTGATAAGGCTCTATACTGCATGATCCCATGTTTACGACATTCTGGAAAACATAAAAACCACAGAGACAGAATACAGATCAGTGAATGCCATGGGTTGGAAGTGAGAGAAGGGATTGACCAAAAAGGAACATGAGGGAACTTTCGAGATAACAGAAATATTCTGTATCTTGATAATAATTACACAACTGTATACATTTCCACATATATTCCTTGTAATCCATTCCACTTAACAGTTTTGTTTTAAGGTATTACACCAGGTATTTTCCACTTTTCCTTCTAGATCCACTCTCCACCCTGATCTCAGCTCTCTCAGAAGGTGGCCTGTATTAAAGTTTCCTTACTTCTTCCACTGGGTTCTACCCATGAGGATCCCCAGCAGGACAAAGGAAGGAACGAGGAAATTTAGGTTCGGGTACGTTACCCCTCCAGCACTTTGCTTATGAAGCCCCTCAACAGGATACTGCTCCTCTTAAGGTGGCTTCCTCTATATGGCTCAGATGATCTCCTGTCCCTGTGAAAATGGGTGATAATAGCTTCACTGCAGCTAACCAGGCCTACAACACCATCCTTTGTGCTTTCCCTAACATTCTCCCTACACCTCCCCACAATTCCTTTATAAAATATACTTTCCTGATATTAGCTAATTGGGGCATGCCACCTATTTCCAGTGGGAACAGTGACTGATAAATTAAGACTGGAACTTAAGGGGGCGCCTGGGTGGCTCAGTTGGTTAAACGACTGCCTTCGGCTCAGGTCATGATCCTGGAGACCCAGGACCAAGTGAGACCCAGGATGAGTCCCGCATCAGGCTCCCTGCTCAGCAGGAAGCCTGCTTTTCCCTCTCTCATTCCCCCTGCTTGTGTTCCCTCTGTCAAATAAATAAAATCTTTAAAAAAAAAAAAAAAAAAAAGACTGGAACTTAAAAAAATATATGGAGAGGAGTGCCTAGGTGGCTTATCAGTTAGGCATCCAGCTCTTAGTTTTGGCTCCGGTCATGATCTCCAGGGGTCCTGGGCTGGAGCCCCAAGTCAGGCTCCATGCTCAGCTGGGAAATTCTTTCCCTTTGCCCCTCCCACACACACACACACACACACACGTGTGCACACTCTGTCCCTCTCTCGCACACAAATCTTTTACACTACACACACACACACACACACACACACACACACACAGTTCGAAAACTGCTACAGGAAAATTTGGTTCTAAAGTTATTTTGCTTCTCATCTCTTTCTCTTCTGGGTCATGATCCAAAATGTAAACAGTTTGTGATCTACCTTCTCCTGTCCGTTAATGCTCAAAATGCATCTGTACTTCTTTCCAATCTCATATTCCAAAAATGACCACCACCACCACCCAAACCTCTAAGTCTGAAACACGCAGGCTTAGGTGATCAGGATGCTCACATATATCTGGGGGTTCATTCCCTCTACTGCTTCCATGTCCTAGCTGAACCCTGACTCTACGTGCCTGTTCTCCTACAGCCCCTTTGAGTATCTGAGAGTAGGATGCTCTGGTGTCACTGGTATGCTGGCTCTCCAGAGCCTATATATAAAACTATTATTACTCCACCCTCTTATAAAAGCCCATTCTTTTGAGGCTTGTGCCACTTAGCTAGTTACCCTCTAATCTTCCTCTTATCTATCATTTAACCACCTCTTATTCTTCATGTAAGGATTTTACACAGGCCTGATACCCTACCCCTCATGCCCATCTTGCTACCATGCTGAATTCCACCAAATCCCAATCTCCTGACCTCATTGTTCTTTAACTTTCTCCCATCCGTAGTCTCCGACATTCCAGTTCAGACACCAATTTTCAGTTTCATGAAAAAACCTCTCATGTCCTAGAAGGCTTCATCTCTTAAATATTAAAATCAGATAAGCCACTTCTCAGTCACAACCTACCAACTATCCAACCTGTTCCAGTAACCCCATTCTTGACTTCTATTTAATAAGACTCTCAGTATACTGACCCCTCTTCTCTCCTTTCTCCTAACCACCAGCCTTGCCCAGTTCTTAAACATTTTAAATTCTACCATCCATCATTTCAATCACTCTCTGGACAATACCCTGAATTCCTTCATCTCTATCTGTTCACTCCACATCTTGTCAGAAAACAATAACAATCCAGGATAATCTAATTTCCCTTTCCAATATTCTATATTCTATGCAGGTTCTGACTAACAGGGCCTACTAAAGGTGGGGGGGGGGGGACACAAACATAATGAGGTGAGTTAGAAACCATGAGTTTCTAATGGTATCTTCACTAAGGCCTCAATGTCCAGAAACTATCTTTACACAGATTCTTCCTTCTATTTTCTGCAACATCAGTTTAAATCCTTTGTTCCTTCCTTCTAGCCCCTGCATTTCCTTGCCTTTCTTTCCCAATTTCAGAGATTACCTCTTCCATCATTTCACAGAGAAAAAAATCCTTTCCTCCATAAAGCACCTTATCCTCCACTTCTCGGTAAGCTCACATTCTCACCCATCATTCCTCCTGTCCAGAAAACGTGGCATCCCTTCCCCCAAGACCACTCTCCCCGCTCTGCTTTGAAGCCTATGTTCCAAGGCTCTCCAATGCAATCAAACCTTGCAGAACCCCTCTTCACCTCATAACTTTTTCAGAACCTCTCTTCTCCCTGTCAAACATCGTTAACAAGTTGTATACTCTTGTTATCCCCATATCCTCACAATGTACTCACTACTCAGACTGTTTCAACCCACGCTGTACATTCCAATGCCAGCTTTGTGGTGCTTAAAACATTCCAATTCCTGAACACCTTCCTGCTGGCTTCTATAAAACAGCACCAACTCAATGTTCCTACTGATGCTCTAGCTGCTCTTATTCAATTTCCTTATCTAGGTTTTCTTCTTCTCTCCATCAAGTATTATAAGTTCTTCATAGCTCTGTGCTTTTTCCTCTTATATTCACCTCAATGACGTCATCTAATCCTGTAATTTCAAATAACATCTATTTATTCATTCATTCATTCATTCATTCATTCACCCACTATTTAAGTAGCATGGAGGGGCGCCTGGGTGGCTCAGTTGGTTGGGCGACTGCCTTCGGCTCGGGTCATGATCCCGCATCGGGCTCCCTGCTCAGCGGGAAGCCTGCTTCTCCCTCTCTCACTCCCCCTGCTTGTGTTCCCTCTCTGGCTGTGTTTCTCTCTGGCAAATAAATAAAATCTTTAAAAAAAAAAAAAAAAAAGAGTAGCATGGAGCCCAACACAAGGCTTGAACTCATGACCCTGAAATCAAGACCTGTGGTGAGACCAAGAGTAAGACCTCTAGGGCGCCTGGGTGGCTCAGTGGGTTAAAGCCTCTGCCTTCAGCTCAGGTCATGATCTCAGGGTCCTGGGATTGAGGCCAGCATCGGGCTCTCTGCTTGGCAGGGAGCCAGTTTCCTCTGCTCTCTCTGCCTACCTGTGATCTCTCTCTCTGTCAAATAAATAAAATCTTTAAAAAAAAAAAAAGAAATTAAAAATTTAAGTAATCTCTACACCCAAAATGGGGCTCAACCTCAGTATCCAAAGATCAAGAGTCACAAGGCTCTTCTGACTGAGCCAGCCAGGTATCTCAGACCCTTCTATTTATCTGTACTTTTCAGCATACTTATTCTCTCTTCACTCACTGTCTTGCCCACTAGAATGTGAGTAAGACAAGATATTGTTCGTTGGCATAAACGAGCACTCAGCATACAGAGGAGACTAAAATAGCTGAATGGTTGGAAGGCAGGCATCCCCTAGACCGTCCTATGAACAAATTTATCCTCTTCTACCATCAGGACTCTGGAAAAGTAGTGGACTGCTTCCTAGAGTCAGAGATTGGACCAGAAAAATATATGTATCGTCTGGCTCTAAATTCTAAAACTACGGCATTCGGAAAAACGCTGAAAAACCTCAAGTATTATACAAATACGTTGGTCATGGGCACCTGGGTGGCTCACAGGATTAATCCTCTGCCTTCGGCTCAGGTCATGATCTCAGGGTCCTGGGATCAAGTCCCACATGGGGCTCTCTGCTCAGCCAGGAGCCTACTTCCCCCTCTTTCTCTGCCTGGCTCTCTGCCTATTTGTGATCTCTCTGTCAAAGAAATAAATAAAATCTTAAAAAAAAATGTGTTAGTGTTTTAAAAGCAGTTACTTATTATCAGCAGAAATTGAGTTCCATTCCCAAAGAGCAGAGACTATACTTATAGTTTCTATGTACTACCCTCCCATGGCTGACATTCAACCTGGATCCAAGAAGAAACTTGATAGTGATCAACTGCACTTTTGTTATTTGCTCAGACCCTGAAAATAATTCTCCTTTTACTAAGAAAATACTTTACAAAAAATTAAAGTTCTGGAGCACCTAGCTGGCTCAGTCGGAAGAGCATGCCACTCTTAATCTCGGGGTTGTGAGTTCAAGCCCCATGTTGGGTAAATAGATTACTAGAAAAGTAAATAAATAAGCTTAAAAAAAGGAAAGAGAAAAGAAAAAAAACAGGGCACCTGGGTGGCTCAGTTGGTTAAGCAACTGCCTTCAGCTCAGGTCATGATCCTGGAGTCCCAGGATAGAGTCCCACACCAGGCTCCCTGCTCTGTCTGCTTCTCTCTCTGAGCTCTCCTCTCTCATGCCCTCTGTCTCTCATTCTCTCTCTCTCTCTCAAATAAATAAGATCTTTAAAAAAAAAATTCTACTTTAGAACAAAATAAGCAAAATTAATCTTTTGAAATTTGCATATTAAATTTCCATTTATATATAACACAAAAAATTAAAAATAGAAGATATTTATTACTTATAAAAAGAAGGTCAGTTTTATTCACTAAATATTATAATTACTTAGGCCATAACTCTAATTAAAATTACTTAAATAGCAACAAGAGGGAATCCATAATATGTTCCCATCAGTTATTTCCAACATCAAACTGTACAGTAACATTATTTTTTAAGAGTTATTTATTTAGAGAGAGTAAGTGCTTAAGTTGGGAGGGGGAGGGGAAGAAGGAGAGAGAATCTCCAGCAGACTCCACATTGAATGAGGAACCCAAAGCAGAGCTTGCTCTGAGCCAAAATCAGGAGTCACTTAACTGACTGAGCCACCCAGGTACCCCTGTGACATGTTATTTTACTTATTTTTTTAATTAACATATATTGTTTCAGGGGTACAGGGTGACATGTTATTTTAAATAAGTCTTTCAATATAATAAAATTATGTTCATTCATGAATAGAGCACTTGGATGTCTTTCAGATCTTCTACTAATAATTCAAATTACTCACTGAACTGTGCTTTACCCTCTAAAAAATGGGAAAAAAGCCTGGCTTACATAGTTGTGATTAAGGGTCAACTGATACATAAGGGCTCAAAATAAAGGAGCTGAATAAATAATAGGTCTCTTATCTACTTCTCTTAAAAGAATTTTAGGTTGGGTGCCTGGGTGGCTCAGTGGGTTAAAGCCTCTGCTTTCAGCTCAGGTCATGATCTCAGGGTCCTGGGATGGAGGCCCAGGTCAGGCTCTCTGCTCAGCAGGGAGCCTGTTTCCTCTGTTCTTTCTGCCTGCCTCTCTGCCTACTTGTGATCTCTGTCGAGTAAATAAATAAAATCTTAAAAAAAAAAAAAATTGTAGGTGCACCTGGGTGGCTCAGATGGTTAAGCATCTGCCTTTGGCTCAGGTCATGACCTTGAAGCCCCATGTCCCGCTCCCAGCTCAGCTGAGAGTCTGCTTCTTCCTCTCCCCCTGCTTGTGCTCTCTCTCTCTCAAATGAATAAATAAAATCTTTAAAAAAAAAAAAAAGAATTTTAGGTATGACTTACATATACTCCAAACAAATACATTCATTACCTAAATGAAAGCTAGGAACCCTTGGTGATGCTATACTTTCAGAATTATTTAATAATCCTCATTAATCACCTATACTTTATCCAATAAGCAGATGAAAATCTCATCTCACCTCACAAGGTCCTGGCCTACTTTAAGCTTTGAAAAGTAGAATGATGCATTCCTTTCTAAAAATCATCTTCCATTCCAAATCAAAGTTCTTTAAAAAAAAAAAAAAAAAAAGATTTTACTTATTTATTTGACAGAGAGAAACAGAGCTAGACAGGGAACACAAGCAGGGGGAGTGAGAGAGGGAGAAGCAGGCCTCCCGTCGAGCAGGGAGCCCGATGTGGGGCTCAATCCTGGGACTCCAGAATCATGACCCGAGCCGAAAGCAGCCACTTGACCAACTGAGCCACCCAGGCACCCCCCAAATCAAAGTTCTTAAACTGCTGACAGTAACATCCCTCTAACATACAAACACTCAATATAGCTTTAAGCAAATGGAAAAAATGTACTGGCTACAAAACCAGTCATGCAAATTAAGAGCCTATGCAGTAGTTATCTCAATATTTGGCAGGATACTTAGACTGAATCCCAGCTGGCTGGCAAGGAAAGTGTGCCAAGTAGAAATATAAGTCTTAGCATACTTTATTCTAGAGTCCAGATTAAAAATCTGTAGCAGAAAGCACAAAGATGGAAAATGGAAATAGCCTCACACAAAAGGCAAGAGAAGCCTTCTTTTGCCCCTAATATATACAGCCCTGGATTCCACACTTTAAAGAATATTCCAAGACTTCATAATTATAAAGGTAAACCTTTAGGTCCTACTAAGGGCCAATTTTAAGTGGCACATCACTTTGAGAACTCACTTTAACAGCAATTACAACTTAAGTATTTGCATATAAAATACAAGTCCTGAATCTGTATTAAAATAATCCAGGGAGGGGCGCCTGGGTGGCTCAGCTGATTAAGCATCTGCTTTTGGCTCCAGTCAGATCTCAGGGTCCTGAGATGGAGGTCCAGGTCGGGCTCCCTGCTCAGCAGAAAGTCTGCTTCTCCCTCTTTTACATGGGTGCTCACTCTCTCTCCCTAATAAATAAGTAAATTCTTTAAAAATAAATTAATAATAATAATAATCCAGAAAGGAACGCCTGGATGGTTCAGTAGGTTAAGTGTCTGACTCTTGATTTCAGTTCGTTATCTGAGCGTCATAAGATCAAGTACCAAGCCTCAAGGCCCACATCAGGCTCTGTGCTCAGCAGGGAGCACAACCTGGGCCTCCATCTCAGGACCCTGAGATCTGACCCGAGCCAAAGGCAGATGCTTAACCGACTGAGCCAGCCAGGCACCCCTAAGTTTTTTGTTTTTAAATGAAAAGTTAGGACATTTTAGCAACTCAGCCCTTCCTTGCAGTTCTCATTCACAGTCTGTATTCTTGCTTCTAAGTTTCTCTTTCCCATCAAACATCTATTTGGAAAATGGCAACAATAATACATTTTATCATGACCTCATTCTGCATTCCTCTCCAAACAGGCCACAGTTTTTAAAAGTACTCCCTGGTATAAAATATTATAATATATATATGAATTTTAACAGTAGCTAAAAATTAACCACACATATCCCTATAGAGAAAGAGATGCACCTTAAACTTAATGCTAGGAGAAATGATACAGTAAATTTGAACTTGGATAAGCCCTTTCACTGATGTGATATAATTCTACAGAGAAAATGGTCTGAATACCATGGAAAGGATACTATGGAATTTTGCTAGTGCACTTTGAACAAACTTTACCACAGAATTTCTCAAAGGCTCTTGAATAAAGTGTGTAAAAATGACCTGCAAGGGAGTTCTAAGACATTACATGTACAGTTTTGAGTCCAAAATTTTATCATTCTCAAAGGATCTTTAATTCAAAAAGGTTAGGGGCGCCTGAGTGGCTCAGTTGGTTAAGCGACTGCCTTCAGCTCAGGTCATGATCCCGGACACCCGGGATCGAGTCCCACATCAGGCTCCCTGCTTGGCGGGAAGCCTGCTTCTCCCTCTCTCAGTCCCCCTGCATGTGTTCCCTCTCTCGCTGTGTTTCTCTCTGTCAAATAAATAAAATCTTTTAAAAAAAAAAAAAAAAGGGTTTCTTTTTTTTTTTTTTTTTTGACTGCCTGGGAACACAGTATCAGCAGCAAAACTATAATTTAGCTATATCACACTGGGAAGCTAATATCTCATTTCTACAGAAAACTGTTTCCAGTTCCCACCTAACAAGTTCATACAGTGGTGTGGACAGATACAGACATAACATCAGCAAAACTATATAAGCAACTGCCGTCTGTATATATTTAATTTCTAATTTCGTATTATCCTTCTACCTAAACATTCATCCTGCTGTTACCCTCTGCCTGCCAATGATGTCCTGCTCTCAAAAAGACAGCACTTGGGGAAACTGTGTCTGCCTTCCTTGACCAGTACTGCCACTTCCTCAGCCTCATCTTTCTTCCTCCTGGCTATGTGCCCCATACCACGGATTAACTATCGGAGGACAAGACACAGTAGTAAGAACACTGGATTACTGAAGTGGAACAGCACTCCCACAGCCTATCCCAGGGCACACAGTATGTGCTCAACATGTTAAAAATCAATAAATGAATCTCATTCCAGTTGTGCCATTAGCCAACCTTGGATAGTCGTCACTCGACCTCTCTGAGCCTCATCTATAAAGTAAGGAGACCTGAGTTAGTTTACTTTGGTTCAACAGTCCTATGATTATGTTTTTAGGAGCTGATCTGGGTGACAATTTTTTTTTTTTGAGGGAGGGGAACAATTTTTAAGTTGTTTTTGTTTGTTTGTTTGTTTGTTTTAAAGATTTTATTTATCTGACAGAGAGAAACACAGCCAGAGAGGGAACACAAGCAGGGGGATGAGAGAGGGAGAAGCAGGCCTCCCTCTGAGCAGGGAGCCCGATGTGGGACTTGATCCTGGGTCTCCGGGATCATGACCTGAGCCGAAGGCAGTCGCTTAACCAACTGAGCCACCCAGGCGCCCGTTAAGTTGTTTTTTTAATGAAAGTTTATCCTAACCTTAAGTTTTGAACAATGTTTCAGAAGAAGGTGTGGGCAAAGCATAAGGACAGCCAAATCTGAATTAACAGGGAGAATCAAGGGAATGACAGTAACAGCTGGTTCATCCTCTCATCCAAGGGTGAAAAAAAGAATGAAAAATGTTCATCATTTTTAGTAAAACAATGCAAGGCAAAGTCTTTTATTATACTATTTGAGGCACTTCTATTAAGCCTCAAGGACAAACTCCTCTTAAGAATTCAGTACTAGGGCTATCAGGGAAATTCAAATCAAAACCACCTTACACCAGTCAGAATGGCCAAAATTAACAAGTCAGGAAACAAGTGTTGGAGAGGCTGCAGAGAAAGGGGAACCCTCTTACACTGTTGGTGGGAATGTAAACTGGTACAGCCGCTTTGGAAAACAGTGTGGAGATTCCTTAAAAAATTAAAAATAGAGCTACCCTATTTCCCTGCAATTGGACTACTGGGCATTTACCCCAAAGATACAGATGGAGTGAAAAGAAGGGCCATATGTACCCCAATGTTCATCGCAGCAATGGCCACAATCGCCAAACTGTGGAAAGAGCCAAGGTGCCCATCAACAGATGAATGGATAAAGAAGATGTGGTACATATATACAACGGAATACTATGCCTCCATCAGAAAGGATGAATATCCAACTTTTGTAGCAATATGGACTGGACTGGTAGAGATTATGCTGAGTGAAATAAGCCAAGTAGAGAAAGTCAAGTATCACATGGTTTCACTTACTTGCAGTGCATGAGGGGTAACCTGGAGAACAGTGGGAGAAGGAAAGTAAATGGGAAGTAGGGTAATCCAGGGAGAGAAACGAAACAACAGAGACTTTGGACACAGAAACAAACTGAGGGACTTGGAGGGAGGGGGTGGGGGATGGGAGAGCCTGGTGGTGGGTACTGGGGACACCTATTGCGTGGAGCACTGGGTGTGGGGAATGGGGAATGAATCTTGAAACACTGGGAAAGAAAATTTTTAAGTAACAATGAAAAAAAAAATTCAGTACTAGGAAAGTTTTATCTTTACTTCCGTTCAAAATATAAGATCTATATAACCTTTTGTATCCCCAAACTCTGCCAGAAGTCGAAATCTAAGGTCTGTTTTCAACTACAGTGCCATCCTTGTCCTATTGCTAATAAAGCAAGCATGCTCTCTCTCCTGCTACCTCCAATATCAGTTCTTTGGTCTTTTAATTAATTGCACTTTTACCACTTACTGTTAAGTCTCCCATCTTTTATAAAAGGACTAAGGTAAAACGGACAAAATATATTATTTTTTGAATGAATACTAGATGCTAGATTTACAAATTAACACTTTAAAAATACAACTGGTTTTGTGGATTAAAATCCATTAATACAAACTGCTACCAGCACCAGACAACAAACCTCAAATTGCAATGAAGTTCAATTCTTCACTGTTTCTACAATATCTCCTTAATCCTTCTAAACTAATTCTTAAAGAAAGCCTAACAATCCTAAACTTAATCCTCATTGTAAATGCTCATCTCATTTCCATTATCAGTAACAATACAAATCCTTCACAGTAACAGAAATGAGAAACTGTGCCATCCTAACACAACAAAAAGAGATGTTTCTTGCTGGAAATGGAGTTAGGCATATAGGAAAAACTGTTCCCAAAATGTACCATGAGCCTGGAAACATTAATATCTAAGTTGCTTAAGCGAAATTTCAACCCCAAATTGGTTTCTTTAAAGTTCTTAAGTCTCTTCTACAAAATTATCTATAGTCCCCATTAATCACAAATGCATAAAGAAAACCCAAGAAGCATAGTATTTTAGAATTTAAAGCATTTAACTAAATAGTTTACATAAAGCCCTTCTGGCTCAGAAGAAATTCAAAACTTACCTGAGGTCATTAATTTATTAGCACAGCTACCTTTGCTTGCATCATCTTCTAAGATTCGGTTTGTGCTCTTTTCCTTCCCAACCAAAGTTTCTTCCAAATGTAAGCATTTATCAGATAAAACACTGTCTTCACCCACTGCATGACTAATTTTGCTATTAGCTTCAAGTACAGAGGTGACTTCTTCCAGCTGAGCAGCTTCACTAGATTCTGAATAAGTGGAACCCTTACCCTGGGCTAAATTCTTTGAAGAAACTGGCAGAGACTCATCATCACTATCAAATCCAAAAGGATCTCCAGTATTCTCTTCTTCCACTTTAGGTTTCTTCGGAATTTCTTGAATATCTGGTTTGAAATTGGGCCTCTTCTGCCCTAATTTAGCCATAAATGTGGTCTCTCCCCATTTTGTGCTAAGGGTGGTCCGTTTGTTGGAAAAGACTTCATCAAATTTTGAACTGCCATTTCCTCCTTTCCTACTGTATGTTTTCCCAAATCTGGATGTCATTTTGACACCTGTTTCATATTCTCTGTGGAAAAAAAAAAGTATATAATCACCAAATACTTAACAAATGTTAACACTGTATATAAAAATAAGAACCAGGGATTCTGGGGCGCTTGGGTGGCTCAGTTGGTTGGGCGACTGCCTTCGGCTCAGGTCATGATCCCGGAGACCCGGGATCAAGTCCCACATCGGGCTCCCTGCTTGGCGGGAAACCTGCTTCTCCCTCTCTCACTCCCCCTCCTTGTGTTCCCTCTATAGCTGTGTTTCTGTGTGTCAAATAAATAAAATCTTAAAAAAAAAAAAAAAAAAAAAGAACCAGGGATTCTCCCCAGGGGGCTTTTCAACATTCAAGATACAAACCTGTAAAAATGGTTAAATAAATATGGGGAAGGCGTATGAAGAAAAGGGCTCATTTTTTATTCTAGATTTCTAGATCTCAATTTCCTTCTTTCAATGAGTACATATTCACAAACTACTTACAAAGTAAGCAAGTATAATGACTAACCAACCCATCCCCAAAACCAACTTAAGGGCGGAACATCATTTTTTTTTTAAGTTTCAAATGAATCGGCACTGTCCTTAAAAATATCAGTTACCTTAAAAAAAATAATCTGAAAAGGGTTTTCCCCTAATAGAAAATCTTAAACACAATATTAAATTTTTTTTCAGGACCTCAGAAATATCAAATAACTGAAGTACATCTTTGAAACTTGGGCACTTATTCAAATGAAGGGAAAAAAGTCAGAAAAAAATGGTACTATTTTCTCATGTATTAGAATCTACAGCTTTTAAAAACAATCTTAAAGATTCTGATACATGGTCTAATGTCCTTTGAACTTGACAAATATTCCCTAGCTGGTCATCTCCCTACGCACAAGAAACCATACTTATTCTATCTTCTTTGTCCCTATAATGCTGTGCTTCTTTGCTGAGTTACATTTTCTGAAGCTGGTGAACTCCAGCATACTAGACTGGTCTGTTTATTAAATGAAGCCACAGAAACATATAACTTTATTTTCCTCTTTGCTTTATAAAAGTAAATGTACTCATCTAATGTGTCTACATAATAATAAATACTATGACAAAAAAATTTAGGAGAGTAAACCAAGAGTAATATATTTTTAAAGCAAATTACAGTCCTTTTTAAACACTATCAATTCTTATCCATTTCCTACACTTCAACCTTCTAAAGTTTAAATATTGATATATCAAATATACCTAGAAAAAAGAGTAATTGTTGAGGTTTTGAAAAGAAAATCTTCATACTTTGAAATTTAAAGTACAACTGGAATGACATTTGACTTCTACTTTTGAATACGTTTTGGTCTATACTTTATACACATTTTTCCTTTACTAACTTAAATTCTTGCAACTTAAATCACTATAAACCTAGTTTTATATATATCAAGTAGAGGCATTCCTCTCATGGTTGGTTAGAAAACAATTCTAATTTGACAAAGTAACTATTTGGTCACCATTCACCTCTACCTTAAGAGAAAATAGCGTGAAGACCTTTTAACATGACGCAAAGCCTTTTCCTGAAAGCAATCTATTTCCCATCCAACGAAGATTTACACTGAAGAATCTTTCTTGTTGCATACAGCCTAAACAAAACTAAGTGTATCTGAGAGCTCTAAGAACGGAATAGCTATTCCATTCCTCTAAGAATGTAAAGCCCTGATCTACACACCTACATTTACATAAACACCAACAAGGCTGGAGCCATTCTGTATACAATTGTGAGGCACCTAAAAAGGTCCACTGAAGGCCAAACCAAAAATCTAGACTTGAGCTCCTTTGGGCCCTGGAGGACCCAGAACCACAAAGCATTCACTATCACAAGTTGAAAGCCTGCACACAAACACCTGATATAAAGAGTTAAATATATTAAGGATAAGAAAATCAGGCCTATGTTTTTTAAGAGTCCGTGTCTTCGATAAATATATGCTAAAATACTAATGAAATAATGTCAGCAATTCTCTAGCTTTAAAGAGTGTGGAACGGAAAGTGTGTAGATGATAAACACTTGGTTAAGAATAAGTTTACTGAATCTGAACGATTAATGCACGGGTGCTCATTACATAATATCCCCCACTTTTGACTTCCTTTACAGTTTTCCATGTCTTTTTGGAAAAGTCACTAGACCGACAACTGTAATGGCACTATCTGAACCCAGGTTGTAAAGTACGTATAAATTCAAGTAAGTGTGCAGACACAGCTGATACATTTTAAGTATATTTTAAGTACATAGGCTGTCCTGTTAAGGTTTCAAACTCCAAAGACTTCCCTAACGAAAAAGGAAAGAATGATTCACACTAAGTCTTTTTCGGTCATTGGGCCCTCGCTTCTGCCCAAAGCCAGGTCGAATATTCAGGAAAGTGCGCTCGGATAAAAAGTCCTCACAGTTAACCCTTAGCCAAGTGCAGCGTCTTTAGGATCCCCAAGGGCTTAGAGGCTTCCACTAAGAAGTGAAAGCCGGAAAGGGCGAAGCTAACCACCCAGAAATCCTCACCTGGGGGCGGTCGGTGCACCGGGAGGTAGCGGGGAGAGGCGGCCCCCTCCGACTGGAAGCTCACGCAACTTTTCTCCTCCCCACCCCCACCGCCAGGAACGGGATGTAGCTTCCGACGCCCCGGACGCCTCTGCCACTGAATCCCCAAGGCAGTGTAAGGCCTCGGTGGCGGCCAGCGGCGGAGGAAAGACAGCGAAGGACTCAGGGCTGAAATCAACGCACTTGACCGCGCTTGGGAAGGGAAGTAAATCAGCAGCCGCCCGGAAGGAACTCAGAAAAAGGAAAAATAAAAGAGGAAAAAGAGAGTTCTTCAGGTCGTCCCTCTGCCCAACTTCCGCAGAGGCTGTGTGGGTGAGAGAGCGAGACTTCCAGACCCCTGCCTCCCCAACACTCCCTGACTCGCTCCGGGCCTAGGCAGCCGCCCGAGACCTCACTTACCCTCGGCGCCTGGCGGGTGCTTTGGCCTCGGGCCGCCTCCGCCTCTCTTGCTCCCAACGGCCCACGGACGGGCGCCGGAGCCCCGCGCGGGAGAACAGGGCCGGCTTATGCGCGAAAAGAGGCAAAGGACTCCGCCACGGTCAGAACCCGCGACTCCGCTCTGGGTAAATAGGAAACCCGGTGAAGGAGGGGGGAGGAGCGGCGGCACCGCAACTTCCCTCCCCGCCTTGAGCACCGCCGGCCGGGCCCGGGCCTAGGCCTCCCTGGCCGCCGCCGCTGGAGCCGGTACCGGAGCCCGCTACGTGCCCCCGCTAGGCCGCCGCCGCCTCCTGCGCCGCCGCTTCCGCCGGTGAATGGTCAGCGCTGGAGTTTGAACAGGGCCCTGAACCATCTCAACGCCATTTGCGCTCCCGGCCCCCACCTCCTTCCTCCAACAGCCGCTCGCTCCGTCACTCCGCTTCCCACAGGCACCGCGCGCCGACCCCGCAGCCAATCGCGCGACCGCTTACTCAAACAGCCGCGCAGGCGCCGCTCCCCGCATGCTCCGGCGCCCGCCATTGGTCCGGCCGCGGCGCCCGACGGGAGTTGTAGTTCCAGTTCGCGAGGTCCGTGTGCTCCGAGCGGGGCGCTGGAGCGGGTGGCGGGAGGTGCGGTCGTGGCGGGCCTCACCCGCCCGGGATCGGGAATCAATTCCAGCTCCCGGCCCCGCCGGGAGACGCAGGTGCTGTGGGGGAGGGCCGAGGGCCCAGTGCAGGCAGCTGTGTCAATCGTTTCCCCCCCAGGGACTCGCCGGTGTCTAGGGACGATGGGTTGTGCAGCTGCGCCAGGCCTGCTGGGGCCGCGGCCCGGGAGCGGGGAGGCGGGGAGCTGGCGGCTCGGAACCGCCCTCAACCCGGCCTGGCCGGTGCTGGCCCCGCGCAGGTAACGATTCCGGGAACCGGGAAACCCGGAGCGCTGGGCACGTAACCCCGCGAGTGATGTCGGCTCCAGCTCTTAAATGCTTCCTCTCCGACCCTCGGTCCGTGCGTTCGTGTTCTCCGGTATCTCCAGCACAGGTTAAAAGTGACCCCAAGAATACTGGATGATGTTAAGGAATTAACGTTAACCTTGTTAGGTGTGATAACGGTAATGTTATGTAAGAACTAAAAAGAAAAAAACTGTTGACGGGTAAAATGATTTCGAGTCTGGGATTTACTTGAAAATAACCCCTACGGGGTGGGGGGAGGATGGCTGGGTTATGGAAAAAATAAAAAAAAATTAATAAAAAGAATAACTCCTACAAATATCCGGCGAAGGAGAATAAAACAAACCAGCGGGGTATTTTTCCGTTGCTGCGTGATGCCTACACAGGGCTCATTATTCCAGTCTCTAATGTTTCTGAAATTTTCCATAATGAAAAGTTTAGAGAAATGAACCAGTGATTGCCTCTGAGGAGGATAGGGAGGTGGGAGATGAAGGGCGAAAAATGTTATTTTATACACTCCACTCATTTGTGCTGTTTGGGTTCTTTTTCCAGATCAGTCTTCTCAGAAAGTTGGAAATTCGGGGGGTTTGTCTTTTTTTTTTTTTTTTGAAGCTTCAGTAGGAAAACAGCGTTCTAAAAAATAGCGCAAGAAGGAAAGTAAATGGGAAGTAGGGTAATCTAGGGAGAAAAACGAAACCACAGAGACTTTGGACACTGAAGCAAACTGAGGGACTTGGAGGGAGGGGGGGTGGAGGATGGGTACTGGGGGCACCTAATGCGTGGAGCACTGGGTGTAGGGAATGGGGAATGAATCTTGGAACACTAGGAAAAAAAAAATTTAAGTAACAACTAAAAAAAAAAAAAAATAGCGCAATCAGTTCGTACTAAGAGAGGTGCGTGATTGACCAGGCCGGGACAGCCCTATTGTTGGATGGGTTAATGGAGATACACCTGGGAAATTAGAAAACTAATTGCTTCTAGTGAAAACCCCGCCCCTTCTTCCACAAAAGGGTAATTTGCTTTGCATGCACCCAGAAGTTACCAGATTCCTCCCAATATATTCAGGAAACTCCCAATAAAGAAAAAAATCTCGTTTGGAGAACCTGCAGCCCTTCCCAACAGAAATTTAAGGTGGATTTTGGCATGGCTGAATTATTTTACTTTTGAAATACTGCTTGCAAAATTTATATTCTGACATTTACAATTTCCCAAATACCACAACAGTACTTTCTCTTGACTGTTGAAATAAATCAACTTTGATAGCTTATGTGACTAAGTTATAACAGGTCTGCATATTCCACTGTGGGCAGTATGTGCATAACTTGTATTTAGGTCAGTTTTGTCATTTTTTTAAAAACTCAGCATAGGATCTTATTTTATCAGTTTGTTTAGAGATTGCCAGCAGAGGTGCAAGCTGCACTTACTATAATTATTTAGATGACAGAGTGGTGGGTGCTAATTAAGGGGTAATTATCATCAGAGGCAAAGGCTAAGATAAAAAGGCAAAAGTGGTGGAGAGACAACTGCAGAATCTTCCCGCAGAAGTGCTGCTGTGAACCCTCCTGGACCAAAGGATGTATTCTTTATGACCTGGCCTGGTTACTTGGCTGGGTCAGTGACTCCACGTGAGACTTAAAAATTAACTAATTTTTTATAGACAGAGACAATCTATGGAACCCATTTAGGGGCTTTTTGTGCAGTAGCTGTGTTATTGGAATTTGTGTAGCGTTAAATTCTTGCCACTCAGAGTGATCCAGGTCAGCAGCATGGTGTAATCTGGAAGCTTGTTGGGAATAGATCCCTGTCCCCAATTCCACTGAGTCAGAATCTGCACTTGTAACAGGATTCCCCAGGTAACCGGTCCACACAGTAAAGGTTGACAAGATCTATTTTTTAAAGGATACCTATAGGTATGGGGGAAGGGAGGAAGAGACCATTAAGAACCTATTATACAACAGGTATGACACCAGGCTCTTCATTTGCATCCCTGCTTGTTATCCCTGTTTTACAGGTAAGGAAATTGAGAGGTTAGCATTTGCTCAAGGTATGGTAACTAATGAGAAACTCAAACATTTTCTTTTTTTTTTTTTTAGAAATTTTCCTTTTTTTATTATTATTTTTTTTATTTGACAGAGAGAGATCACAAATAGGCAGAGAGGCAGGCTGAGAGAGAGAGAGAGGAAGAAACAGGCTCCCCGCTGAGCAGAGAGCCTGAAGCGGGCCTCCATCCCAGGACCCTGAGATCATGACCTGAGCCAAAGGCAGAGGCTTCAACCCACTGAGCCACCCACGCGCCCTCCTTTCTTTTCTAAGATTTTGTCAGTGAGAGCATACAAACGAAAGTGGCAGGCAGAGGTAGAAGCAGGTTCCCTGCTGAGCAAGGAACCACATGTAGGGTTCCATCCCAGGACCCTGGGATCGTGACCTGAGCTGAAAGCACATGCTCAACCAACTGAGCCACCTAGCCATCCTCAAATATTTTCTGAAACATTGGGTACCCATTATTACTTATCCTGTTGAATCTAGTAAAAAATGGTACAGGGTTTCAAAGGTAGAAAACAGTGTCTGTGGGTTTAGTATGTGGAAGCTTAGTATATTAATCCTAGAGCTGTCCTAGGGCTCTCTGCTCTCCTCTAGTGCCTCACACTAAAGACTGACTATTCTAGGGCCCCTCCTGCAGAAAGTTCAGACTGGGCCTTCAGGCAGCTCCACTCAGGTGAAAAAAAATCCTGCAAAGAAAACTAATAGAAAAATCTGTCCTGCCATTGTTGAGTCTTTGTTCTAGCCCAGGCATGGGAATTACCAGAACTGGAGTTACTAAAGAGAACTGTGTTATCTTTTCCTGATAATGGGTAATAAAATGTATCCTGGTTTACAGAATTTAAAGAACTAGAAGTCAGAAATTACCACATTGGTTACAGGAAATCTTCCCCTGTCTTAGGATGGGGAATAAAATATAAATCACACATTTGCACTCTGTAGTGGTTGTGTTACAGTGCCCTGCAAGATGAGGGGCTGGCCCTGCCCTTACCTCCCTGCCACTCCCCAACCCCTCTCTCTTTTCAGTTACTCTGTTCCCACCCACCCACCCCTCAGCAGCCTATTTTATTTAAATTATAATACCCTGGGTGCCTGTGTGACTCAGTCCATTAGGTTAAGTGTCTGCCTTGGGCTCAGGTCATGATCTCAGCGTCCTGGGATCCAGCCTGGCATCAGGCTCCCTGCTCCGCAGGAAGCCTGCTTCTCCCTCTCTCATTACCTTTGCTGTGTTCCCTCTCTAGCTGTGTTTCTCTCTGTCAAATAAAACCCTTAAAAAAATTAATATGAAAAATAAATTGTGGGGTGCCTGGGTGGCTCAGTTGGTTGAGTGACTGCTTTTAGCTCAGGTCATGATCCTGGAGACCCTGGATCGAGCCCCACATCGGGCTCCCTGCTTGGCGCGAAACCTGCTTCTCCCTCTCTCACTCCCCCTGCTTGTGTTCCCTCTCTGGCTGTTTCTCTCTGTCAAATAAATAAAAGATCTTAAAAAAAAAATTTGTTCATGTTGTTTCAGTATTTGATGTAATAGAATATAATGATCTATTGTGGAAATATATATGTATAGATATAGATAGATATAGATTTAAAAAAAAAAGAAAGAAAAATAAATTGTAACACCCCAGTCCAAAAATGCTCACCATTTCTACTTTGTTTTTCTTCAGGGTATTTATGTGATCTAGTATATCATGTTTTTGTGTTTGTTATATATTTATCTTCCCTATGAGGGGAGAGATCGTTATCTCCTGCTAAAGCCTTAGCACATAGAAGAGTGTGTAGCACATACGAGGTGCTCAACAAATACTTGTTTAAATGCTCACCACTTATTTCCTTC
This sequence comes from Spilogale gracilis, assembly GCA_004023965.1. Taxonomy (NCBI): domain Eukaryota; kingdom Metazoa; phylum Chordata; class Mammalia; order Carnivora; family Mephitidae; genus Spilogale; species Spilogale gracilis. The sequence continues at coordinate 10,501 of PITA01021765.1, read as the reverse complement.
TTTCATGTAAGATTTTATCTTGAGAGGAAAGAGACTTAGAACTGATAATAGTTTCATATAACCTGTAGCACCGTAAATGGTTGACTGGGTTTTCCCAAGGGGGAGAGACATGCTTTCTGGAGTTACCTTTTGTTCTTGCTTTGGATAGGTTTTCATTCTGAGAACTCAGAAGATGAATACTACCATAATCACAATTACCTTGTTTTCCAGCATAATTGGAATATGTTCCCCGGAGATGGTGACATCCTTTGGGGAATAAACTGCTGTCAAGTAGTTGAAAGGCAAAGCAAGGAGAATTCTCTGGAGACACGCTGCCTGACAAGGATTAGTACTCAGCAACCTCAAAAGATCTGGCTACCTGACCCTCATCTCCAAACAGCCATCTTTCCCCTGGGGTCCTTACCCCTAATGCTCTATAGTATCCTTCCTCCCCCCAACAAAAACCCTCCTGGGGCTTCCCATCACCAAGGCTAAAATCCAAAACCATCTTGTGGCCTATAAAGCCATGGGTAGTTGGGTCCCTGATACTCCTTTCCCTTCCCACCATAACCAAGCCTGTCTCCATCTACTGCTAGAGCCTGCCAAACCAGCTCCTGCCTTAGGATCTCTATTCCCTCCACTAGTCCTGGAGATAAGCACCTGACTCACTCATTCACCTCTTAGGCTTCCACTAGCGTGTTTCCTCAGTAGTACCTACCCTGGCTGTGCTAGCTTAGTTAAATCCCTCTCCTTGCCAGTCAAGTACTCCGTATCCCCTTTCCCTGTTGTTTTTCTTCATGGTAGGCTTCATGTTTATTTTAGCTATTTGTTTATTATTTGTTTCCTTCCACTAGAATATAAACTCTATGAGGACAGGGACTGTTGACTTGTTTAGTGCCAGATGCCCACACACCTAGAATAGAATCTCACACACAGAAAGTATGCTGAAACATCTATTGACTGACTCCCTCAGAAATATGTTCAACTCTTCTATATCTTCACTAATTTTTTGTGTGTACTTGACCTAATCAATACAGCAAAAAGTAGGCTAAAACCTCCCACTCTAAGAGTAACTGTCAATTTCTTCCTGTAGTTCTATTTTCGTTTTTATATTTTCAGGATATTTTATTGGGCACATAGAAATTTAGAATTTCTTTATAACCTCCTGTTGGGATTGAAAGCTTTTTACATAATATAGAAGATCAATCACAGAAATCCCCTGAATTTTCCATCCCTCCCTGTATGCACACCCTTTTGTAGCTTCTTGCAGGATCTGGGCTGTAACTCGTAACTTGGGCTGGCCCGAAGAGCACGGTAGGAGTGATACAGTTCTGAGCTTGAGTCTTGGAAAACTTGAATGCTTCCACATTCTCTCTTGGATCCCTGCCTCCACAAGGAGAACAGGCCTGGGCTAGTCTGCTGCAGAAGGAGAAGCCACATGGAAAAGAGCTGAGGTCATCCTACACCAGTCAATAGCCAGCAGACCCCAAACATGCAAGCCAAGCCAGGATTAGCTTAGCCACCTACCCCACCTGCAGCTGCCCACAGATGCACCCGTGGGAGCCCACCTGAGGCCAGACCAACTGCCCAGATGACTTCAGACTCATGAGCAATAATACTAAAGAGTTATTATGTTAAGCCTCTGCATTTTGGAGAGGTTTGTTAAACTACATTATTGTGGCAATAGATAACTGGTGGTTAATGCCTCCTCCTCTGGTTCTCAGCCTCAGAAAAGCTTTCCTGAATACCCTGGCAAACTAACTCAGCTTCGCAGTGAATAAATAATACCACAGACTAACATATCACTCTCTAAAATGATTTGTTTACTTCTTTATTATGGGTTTCCCATACTGGACTGTCAACTACGTAAAGATAGAGACTTTGTCCATTTTGTCCCCTGCTGTATTCTCAGTACCCCAGCACAGTACTGCTGTCTTACTTCATGTGTCCACTGAGCCCCGGAAATGTGGCCAGTCCAAGTAGAGATGTGCTGAAAATATAAAATATACACTGGGGCACCTGGCTGGCTCATGCCTTACGCATCTGCTTTCCGCTTGGGTCATGATCCTAGGGTCCTGGGATCAAGCCCCTCATCACATTGTGCTCCCTGCTCAGCAGGAGGCCTGCTTCTCCCCCTCCCACTCCCTCTGCTTGTGTTTCCTCTCCCGCTGTCTCTCTGTCAAATAAAATTCTCCATCCCGGGTCTCTGGGATCATGACCTGAGCCGAAGGCAGTCGCGTAACCAACTGAGCCACCCAGGCGCCCCATCAAATAAAATCTTTAAAAATAATATAACGTACCAAATTTTGCACAGAAAGGCTTAGTCCAAAAAAATTAAGTATCTCAATAATTTTTACACTGACTAAATGCTGAAATGATAATATTTTGAATATATTAACTACAATATGTTATCAAATTTTATGTTTCTTTTTGCCTTTTTTAAAGTGGCTACTAGAAAAAGCAAGTTTGTAACCTTGATTCTATTCCTTCCTTTTTAAAGATTTTATGTATTTATTTGAGATAAAGCAAGAATGAGAGAGAGAGCACAAAACTGGGGGAGCAGCAGGCAGAGGAAGAAGCAGGCTCTCCACTGAGCAGGGAGCCCAATGTGGACCTTGATCCCAGGACTCCGGGATCATGACCTGAGCTGAAGGCAGATGCTTAACTGAGCTGCCCAGGTGCCCCCTTGATTGTATTTCTATCAGACAGTACTGAAACAGAATTTCAGCAAATATTTATCAAAGGAAAAGATTTTTTGTAAAGACTTACTGAGGGGGCGCCTGGGTGGCTCAGTCATTGAGCATCTGCCTTTGGCTCGGGTCATGATCCTGGAGTCCCGGGATCAAGCCTGGCATCTGGCTCCCTGCTCGGCGGGAAACCTGCTGCTCCCTCTCTCATTCCCCTGCTTGTGTTCCCTCTCTTGCTGTGTTTCTCTTAGTCAAATAAATAAATAAATAAAATCTTAAAAAAAAAAAAAGGCCTCTGCCTTAGGCTCAGGTCCTGATCTCAGGGTCCTGGGATCAAGGCAGGATTCTAGCTCTCTGCTCAGCAGGGAGCCTGTTTCCTCAGCTCTCTCTGCCTGCTTCTCTGCGGACTTGTGATCTCTCTCTCTGTCAAATAAATAAATAAAATCTTTAAAAAAAAAAAAAAAAAGACTTACTGAGGGATGCCTGGGTGGCTCAGTTGGTTAAATGCAGACCTTTGGCAAAGGTCATGATCCCAGGGTCCTGAGTTGGGTATCTGGCTCCTTGCTCGGCAGGGAAACTGCTTCTCTAATTGCCTGCTGTTCCCCTGTGCTCTCTCTCTTTCTCTGACAAAATTTAAAAAAAAAAAAAAAAAAAAAAAAAAAAGGCTTACTGAAATGACCTATTAAGCCACAAAAAGATGTAGAAGAACCTTAAATATCTATTACTAAAAGAAAGGAGCCAGTTTGAAAAGTCCATGTACCATATGATGTTCTGGAAAAGACAACACTGTAGCAGTTGGTGGTTGCCAAGGGCTTACAGCGGGAAAGAGGGGAATAATGAATAGGTGAGGTGCAAGGGAATTTTCAGGGGGATGAAATGCTTCTGTCTGATACCATAATTGTAGGTACATAATTTTTTTTTAAGATTTTATTTATTTATCTAACAGAGAGAAATACAGCCAGAGAGGGAACACAAGCAAGGGGAGTGAGAGAGGGAGAAGCAGGCTTCCCGCTGAGCAGGGAGCCCAATGTGGGACTCGATCCCAGGTCTCCGGGATCATGACCTGAGCCGAAGGCAGTCGCTTGACCAACTGAGCCACCCAGGCGCCCCTACATGATTATTATACATCTGTCAAAACTCATAGAAGTGTACAAGACATGGGCACCTGGGTGGCTCAGAGGGTTAAGCCTCTGCCTTCGGCTCAGGTCATGATCTCAGGGTCCTGGGATAGAGGCCCACATCGGCCTCTCTGCTCAGCAGGGAGCCTGCTTCCTCCTCTCTCTCTGCCTGCCTCTCTGCCTACTTGTGATCTCTCTGTCAAATAAATAAATAAAATCTTAAAAAAAAAAAAAAAGAAGTGTACAAGACAAAGAGTGAAGCCTAATGTAAACTATGGACTTTAGGGGCACCTGGGTGGCCCAGTCGTTGGGCATTTGTCTTCGGCTCAGGTCATGATCCCGGAGTCCCAGGATCAAGCTCCGCACCAGCCTCCCTGCTCAGTGGGAAGCCTGCTTCTACCTCTCTCACTCCCCCTGATTGTGTTCCCTCTCTCACTGTGTTTCTCTCTGTCAGAAAAATAAATAAAATCTTAAGGAAAAAAAAACCCCACAAAACTATGGACTTCAGCTAATACATCATTTTGATTCATTGACTATAGCAAAAATACCACACTAATTCAAAACAATAATAATAAACTGTAGTTGGGGCACCTGAGTAGCTCAGTTTTAGTTAAGCATCTGCCTTCGCTCAGGTCATGATCCCAGGGTCCTGGGATTGAGCCCTGCATCTGCTTCTCCCTCTCCCACTCCCACTACTTCTGTTCCCTCTCACTGTGTCTCTCTCTGTCAAATAAATAAATAAAATCTTTAAATAATAATACTAATAATAAACTATGGGAAGAGAAGGGAAGTATATGGGAATTCTCTGTATTACATGCTCAATTTTTCTGTGAACCTAAAACTATTATTTTAAAAAGTCTATTTTTAAAAATGAATTCACCCTTGCACAGCTACCAAAATGATCTAAAACATAAATTTAACACACCACTTTCTTCTTTTGAAACAAGTTTGGTGACTCCCCACTGTCTACCAGTATAAGCATCCACTGGGATTGGCTTTGGTGTTTGTCGTTGTGGCCTCTTTACCTTGCCCCAGTTTCCAATTAAACTCCTCTCCAACTATACCAGAGCAGCCAATGGTCTTAGCCCTCCACTGCCTGACTCATGCAGCCCCTCCACCTGGAAAGTCCTTCTCCCTCCCAACTTGTGGAAGCCAGTGAGTCCTACACCCTCCTGTGTAGTCAATCATCCTCTATTCCTTGTTCCTATAAGTTATAAATTAAAAATAGATACAGGTGCTCCTGGGTGGCGCAGTTGGTCAAGCATCTGCTTTCAGCTCAGGTCATGATTCTGGGGTCCTGGAATGGAGCCCTATGTTGAACTCTCTGCTTGGCCCAGAACCTGCTTCTCCCTCTGCCTCTCCCTCTGCTCCTCTCCCCAGCACATGCCCGCGCTCCTGTGTGAGCACAAGCACTCTCGCTCTCTCTCAAATAAATAAAATCTTTTTAAAAACAAATAAATATGGGGCGCCTGGGTGGCTCAGTTGGTTAAGCGACTGCCTTCGGCTCAGGTCATGATCCCGGAGACCCGGAATCGAGTCCCACATCGGGCTCCCTGCTCAGCGGGAAGCCTGCTTCTCCCTCTCTCACTCCCCCAGCTTGTGTTCCCTCTCTGGCTGTGTTTCTCTCTGTCAAATCAATAAAATCTTAAAAAAAAAAAACAAATAAAAACAAATAAATAAAAGTAGATACAAAAACCAGGCATATGGAGGGTTGGTCTTATTGGAGCTTTGTGCCTCCTAAATTTGGAAAATGGATATGGAAATGTTGAAAAAGAAGTCTGATAGCCACACACAGGCTAGGGATTGATATCCTTGAGACGGAAACAGTGGGAGCAGAACAAGGCTATTTAATGTCAGTGAGGATCTGCTTGGGCTCATCTGCCAGGCAAGAGGTGGTGGGATACCTGCTGGGAGCACGATCCATTCCAGCAGGGAGGTGGTGTTAACTGACTGCCTGCCTCCAGTGATGGGAGGCCTGAGGCTGGGCTGTCACCTGCTCTGAAAGCCAATCTGCCCCTCATGGCAGCTCACCCAAGCCAGAATGCCAGGGTGATTCAATTTCAGGTATTTCACTGTCAGGCCAGATGACGGCTGCGTGGCAGTGAGAGCTCCCTCTCCACCTTCATATAGTGAAGCCTCAGGAGAATGTGGGAGAAGGCTTCTGGGTGCTGAGTTTACAATGCAGATTTCCCCACACCTCCTCCTTTCCAGGAATGTTCTATTTCTTTCATTTCATTTAATTTTACTTTATTATTATTGGTTTTACTTATTTTAAAAGATTATTTATTTATTTACTTATTTAACTGAGAGAGACACAGAGAGAGAGGGAGCACAAGTAGAGGCAGAGGGAGAGGGAGAAGCAGGCTTCCTGCTGAGCAAGGGAGCTAGCCAGGGCACTCCATTCCAGGCTCCACGTGGGATCTGGACCCCAGGATCCAGGGATCATGACCTGAGCCAAAGCCAGGCACTTAAGGACTGAGCCAGTCAGGGGCCCTTATTATTATTAGTTTTTAAGTAGGCTCCACACTGGGCTCCAACACAGGGCTTGAATTCATAACCCTGAGATCAAGAGCCAGCCATTTAAACCAACTGTGCCACCCAGGCATCCCAGGAACTTTCTATTTCCAACCACTTTGCCAATGGGAAACTTAAGGAATACTGAGTAAAGATAAATGACTTGCCCAAGATCATTCGGCTACTTAACAGGTGACCGTTTTTCTCCATAGGTCACAGGCATGAAGCATATGCTACCCTGGCTGGGTCTTAAACATCACACCAGGTAGAGGAATCCTATTCTTTTGCTGTCCTTTGCAGCCCGAGGTCCAGGCCTGGCTGGAGGAGTAAGATCTGCCAGGGGTGTTCAGTGGAGTCAGAATGGTCTAGTGCCTGCAGGAACGTGTAACAAACCCAGGAGATCATGTATCTGAGGGTAGAGGGGCAGATAGGTGTTTACAAAGCCGGGTTTATATACTAATCAGACGCTAAACTTTGTCTTAACCAGGTGAGGCACAACCTCTTCCCACCCTGTCCATTGAGTCCTCTGACAGCACCCAGGTGTTATCCAGAGGGGTGGTCCTTCCTCCCTTCTCTTTGTCATTCAGCTGGCCCAGGGAATCCACAACTCGCACCCAGGGCAGAGAAAATGCAGGAATTGGGATTTGTAAGAAATGCTTAGGAATAACCGGGGCTGGCATTTCTTCAGGTGACAACTCCAGTCTTTGGATGTGTGGGAGGGCTCCTCAGTGACCCCCATCCCTCTGTATATCCCCCAGGCTGGCCCATAGTTTGGGCGACTGGAGATTCCCTGGGCTGAGGGGCCTCTCCCAGGGGAATGGGAAAGAATTCTTTCCTTTGTGTGACTTGCTTCATTATGTATGAGTGTTGCTGGCTCCCATGGTTGAAAAATGATCGTTTCTTTATTGGGTTTTCCCAGCTTGAGGCAAAAGCTTTTGGAAGACCAGGCCGTGCCTGGAAGGATTTAGTGGATTAAAGAATACTTAAATTGGGGAACTGTAGGGATCTGGCTGCCTTCCAGGACCACAATGGTGCCTCCCCAGCACACAGGGCTCCGGGGCACGTGGAGTCAGCATAATTGGAACCCCAAAGCCGTGGGGGTACATGCCACATTTTGCTCTCACCCTGTGAGAACAGGTGGAGAGTACATGATATCTCCGTGCTAGAAAGTAGCACGTTGATGACTTGTGTCATCACAGGTTACTTACTCCATGTGAAGGGCTTCAAACAGTGCATGGCCGAGTGTCAGCGCTCCCAAAGTGACCGCGGGTACTATTAACATCGCTAGCAGCTGGGCTGGGCAAGGAATCCGACTCGTAATATTTTGGCAATAACCCTGACAAACAAACTACCCAATGCGGACAGGGAAACTCACTCCAAGACTTTTGAAAAGCACCGGCTACGACACCCCTCTGGGTTCTCCGCAGGCGGGGTAGCCGGGCATGTTACGCTCAGACCTACGGGCCAGAGACATCCAACCTCGCGGTGGTCAGGGCTGCACGAGGACACCCGGAACTCTAGCTGCGGCTTTGGCGGTGGAACTGCGGGCTGGGCTCCAGCCCAGCAGGACAGCAGCCTAGGAGGACCTGGGCGTGGCTTAGACTTGGCTCTGCCCGAGCGCGGCCGCGCGGCTCTCCACCTGCGACCTGGATTCCTCAGTGCCCGGCGGGAGCGGAAGACAGCGGAGCTGCGGCCCTCAGCCTAGAGGGTGCAAGTAAGGGTGTCTTCGTTGGGAAAACTCCAAACCCTGGAATCGGTGCACAAGCAGTCTTTTTAAAGCAAGTAGCGGGGGCTGTCTAATAATTTACCCGCGTTTGTCTACGCACACCTGCCTCCCTCTTTTAGACCAACAAATGTTTACCCTGTTCCCACCCAAGCCAAAAGCCGGTTTGTTTATTAATCCCAGAGGTTCCAGCCGCCTTTCAATGAGATAGATCCGGGCCTAGAAAGAAGCTTCGAAACATTAACATTTCAAATGAAAGAACTCCGGAGTTGTGGGGAGAGGAGTGGGGGCGGGTGCCTCCGGCAGCTTCCACCCGGGGCTCCACTTTGCCTGGGGGCGGGACCTGATATTTACAAGACAGAATGCGCCGCTTGGGGCCGCCTTTGTTGTGCGGATGACCTCGCCGGCACTTCCAAGACTGATCGAAGACCGAGGGACTAAGCCGGGCTGCCTAGGCCCCGGCCCGGGGAGCGGAAGTGGGATGATGAGCGAAGGCGGGTGCAGAAGCTGCACCCGCCCAAGAGCGCGTGGGGGCTGCCTTCTGAGCGCACCCGCCCTTCTGTCCCGCGCGGTGCTCTCGAGCATTGGGGAAGCACGAGCGGCGGCGGGATTGGCCCGTCCACCCCCCTCTGGGCATTGATCTCTTCATCTGAGATTTTTGAGTCCAAAAGGGGTTAGCCGGCACTGCGCCTGCCCGGGTGGTGTGGACACCCGGCATGTCCATGCCTCCCGTCGCCGAGTCCCATCGGAGTGCGGCCTGTGAGGCTCCAGGAAGGAAGTGTGGGCGCGAACCCACGGTCAGGAGCGGGCTCTGGGCTCCCAAGGTGCGTCACGAGCTGTAGTGCCCACCAGCCACGCCTCGCGCTACCAGGGCCTTTGCGGCCGGGTGCACGATTTCTGCACGTCTTTCCTGCGCTCAATTCTGCATTGCTTCCTCCGTCTAGCTGAAGCTGATGTACACAACAAACCTGAGGCTTCTGAGCCCGCAACCTTTTCTCCGCCCCCAAATTCCTTGGTTACCCCTAACAGCATTCTACGATGAAGTTGGCTTCCCCAGACCTTGGTTTCTCTCGGTCCAGGGCCCAGGGTCCAGGGTCTCCGGTGTCCCCTAGAGAAAGAATGTTTGCTGCAGACAACGTTTCGCCTACTCACCTCGGGCTGTGCAGCCTCTCCTCCGGAATCTCAGAGGTACCTCTTGGAGGACCCCTGGGACTGTGGAAAGGGAATGACACGTCAGTTTTGTTAAAATGAGGGCAATTCATACCAATCACCCTCCCCCTCCTAAAAAGGTTTTAGGAAGCAGCTGTGAGTTTAGGAGCCATGCCACTTGGGGCTCTGTTGATAAACTGCAAGGTCTGATCGCAGGCAGCTTCTGCCTTTTATCACGCTCTGCCCAGAAACTGCGGTGGGTCTGACAGTTGCAGAGCCTCCACAGCAGAATCCCCCTTTGAGAAAAGGATATGTTCTGTTAACTCTGTGCCCCGAAAAATGAGCTCGCTCTCCCAATTTTGCACCCGGTTTCAGACTCTAGGCCATGAAATTTGTCCAGGCCCAGGTTTAAGAATACTGTTCCTGGGGCGCCTGGGTGGCTCAGTTGGTTAAGCGACTGCCTTCAGCTCAGGTCATGATCCTGGAGACCCGGGATGGAGTCCCACATCAGGCTCCCTGCTCCGCGGGAAGCCTGCTGCTCCCTCTCTCACTCCCCCTGCTTGTGTTCCCTCTCTGGCTGTGTTTCTCTCTGTCAGATAAATAAAATCTTAAACAAAACAAAAAAGAATCCTGTTCCAGAACCTTCCAAGTTCCAGTTACCTTCTTATCCTCCTTTCTCCTGCCAAGCTGGTTTATTTGTTATTCCTCAGCCCGTATCTGGGCTGTGCAGCTTCAATGTTTTCTTCCTTAGCTGCCTACAGGAGTGCCCCCACTTGAAGTTCTTTCCCCCGGCCCTCCACCCTCCACACAGGCAGGGGTCACCACCTCCCAACTACTACAGTGACTTGTTAAACCCTCTGACCTGGAGCCTGCCGCTCCAGATTTTGCCTTGGTTGGGTTTGTCTCAGTCTCCATGACTGACACCACCTGGGACAGGGCCTTGATGTGGCTCTTCTCTGTACCCTCTCCATCCTTTTAGCCCAGCCTACTTTCAGAGTTTATCAGGTTGCGCAGGAGACTTTAGGACCCATGTGATGACTTCACCTCCAAAATAATCTCTCAAATGCTGCCTGAGTGCCACCAAGGATAGTACAAAAATGCCCCCCCCCCGCCTAAGGCACACAGAACAAATTATTTCTTTTTTTTTTTTTTTAAGATTTTATTTATTTGACAGAGAGAAACACAGCCAGAGAGGGAACACAAGCAGGGGGAGTGAGAGAGGGAGAAGCAGGCTTCCCGCCGAGCAGGGAGCCCGATGTGGGACTCGATCCCGGGTCTCTGGGATCATGACCTGAGCCGAAGGCAGTCGCTTAACCAACTGAGCCACCCAG
>PITA01021764.1:0-31927 GCA_004023965.1 Spilogale gracilis | reverse complement strand
AGGGAGCCTTCTCCTTGCTCCTCTGGTAGCCCCTCCCTGGCTCTCTGCTGAGTCATTGCAGATACTTGTCATCTGGAACCCCTGAATGAATGAGAGGAAAAGCAGAGTGGGGGGGGGGAATGATGAAATGTGAACGTGCAAATGTAGGAGCTGAGGTATGGGACAGATGATAGCTAATGATATCCAAACCCGATACTTTTTGTCATCTCATTTTTCAAGTAGATGGTGGGTCATAGCCTGCTACTATTGTGGGGTAAAAACAGTGAGATGATGGTGTTTGGGGGCATTTGGGGGGAATCATTTATAATATTAACTTGAAAGATACAACCAAATCATTGGATGTGTTTTCTGGACAGCTACTTTGGAGGAAGAAAAAACAAAACAAAAAAAAGACCGCCCTAGTGATGCCAAAAAAATAATACTGCACAGAGTCTTTAAGGCACTGGTGATCTGGCCCCTGTGGGAGCACAGCCTTACTTGTTTTAGAGAAAAAAAAAATTATGAGCTGGATTAGTTTGTGATGGATCAGGATTGTGGCCAGATTACAGGCAAGATGGTGGAAGGGTGTGTACATACACGAGCCACTTCTGCCATAGCTTTAACAATTCATTTCCCTAATTTATAGTTGGATTTTCTTGACAACTCTTATTTTCATTTTAGAAGGTATTTCAATTCTGGTTATTTTGGAGAGTTCCATTGTACTGATAATTTTCCTGGTGACTATTAGCAGTCATAGACTAGAAACAGAGGGGAACTATCTCATTCCTGTTCTGCGTTCCTCATTGTCAACAGACTGACTTGGACCTTTGAAGTCCCAGGCATGAGAAGGTTTGGGTATGCAAACCAGCACTTTCCTTCCAAAGACAAAAGCAATTTTCAGATGTTGGGTCTGAGATCTGCCTCATTTTTTTGAGGAGTATGCAGCGTGGGGGGGCGGGTAGCATTCCTAACAAATTAAATAAGTGGAAGCTACCTCAAGAGTCTAAGTATACATATAATCTGCTGCCCTGACCTCTCAAGAGATTAGATGTTGTGGGTCACGACAAAGCTGCTTATGGTGGAATACACAGTGTACCTAGCTTCTTACTTTCAGACTGTTTACCTGGAGCAGTTTCTCGGCACAGATCCAGGGAGTAGTACCAAGTGGGGCATCACTGAGGTCAGAGAGATGATAAATACTGAAAAATCACAAATGGCTCTCTGTTTAAGGACATGTGATGCTTTTTTAAACGTTAGTAAAAAACTACATATATGTATCTGTATATATTTAACATTTTACTGGTGGAGGCTGGTGGGTGGGTGGTAGAGCTTTTAGAATAAATATGAAGGAAATCTTTTTTTCTCTGGGGAAGCTTTGATAAAAGCCAACAAAAAGGTGCACAATACTTAATTTCCTTTTGCTTTACATAAAAACCATCAGGTTTTAGGAGAAGCACAGTGGGGGGAGTGGTGGGGGGTGCTGAGGGATTAAAATGGGACGGAGGGGGGAAGATTACATATTAAAATAATACATTTTTTCCCTTAAAATTAGAATGGTGAGCAGATACGGTGATTGCATTGCAGGGAGAGGTGTGCTTACATTGTTCTTAGTAAACTTTCTGCCATGGTTCATATCTGCACAGTACAGAAATTTCCCACCCCATCCTACCAATTTGGGGCTTGTACAAGCATGTACCGCATCATCTGACTGCTTACTCCAGGTCTCTGATTTTCTTACAGGATGAGGGAGTGGTGGGTTCAGGTGGGGCTGTTGGCTGTGCCCCTGCTGGCAGCCTACCTGCACATCCCCCCTCCCCAGCTTTCTCCTGCTCTTCACTCATGGAAGTCATCGGGCAAATTTTTCACCTACAAGGGACTGCGCATCTTCTACCAAGGTAAGAAGAGGACTGTTGGAGCACCCTGCGTGTATAATAGGTTCCATGGGTCCCACTGAGGTACACGCTTTGTTTCTGTTGGTCTTGTTGGGACTCAGTGAGGGAGGGGGGAAAATCTTTTTCTGTGTAGTGTGCTTGAAGGAATGGGTTAATTCCTCTTAATAACTCCATAGCAGGGAAAGTCAAAGAAAACTCTTAGGGGTAGGTGGGTGGGAGCAATGGAATTGAGATTCCGGTTTCTATAGAACTGACTTTTCAGTATTTTTTTCTTCCTAGCCTCATTTTTCTCTTTTGAGCGCCCCTAGTGTTCAATAGATATAGCCCTACCACTGGTTCTGTTTCCCTCCATCCCTGATTTCATGTTATTCTTTTCTATAAAGATTATTTGTTAGATACATAACTAAATGTGATTTAAACCATATACCTTTGTTTAGATTAATTTGCTAATTATAATTATTAAAATTGATACTTGTCAAGTCATTACCATATGTCATTCAATTGTGTTTTCAACCTTTGTTATTCCCTTTAAGATGAAATATCTTTACAACAGTACTTGGAGATGGGCCCCATTAACGCCATTTTATAGGGACAGGAAATGAAACGAGATTGGGAAAGATATCTTTTGGGCGGGGGTCAAGAGCAATAACGAAAAATGTTTGTCATAAACCGTTTTTCATTATTGCTCCTGACCTCCTCTCATCTGCTGTATTCAGCTAAGTAAGTACATGCTTTTCTGTATATGGGTCATTTAGTTGTTTCTAGTGTTTTAATGTTTTCAATAGTTAATGTTGAAGGGAGATTTTCATGTGTATGTGCATTTTTTCCATCTTATTTTCAAACTATACTACTTGTAAATGGAATGATTTTATTTGCAGGGATTCTCAAGAATAAGTATATTTTTAAATTGCTTCTGATTAAGGTATTTTTGCAAACCTTATCAAATCTCATGCCACTGGCAGGATGTATGAATGTGTCACTTTTAATCTAATACTTCAAGCAATGCATTTTACTATTTAAATATTTGGCTAATTTAAAAGATGTTTCTGCATTAAGAAACGTTAATGTCTGTATTGCCGAATCCTTTCTTTTACTTGTTATAATTGTTAATAGTTTAAGCGTTAGGCTTTTGCTACTGGATTGGCTCTCCCCCTGGGGAGAGAAAGGTGCTGAACAGACAGGATCAACTAAGATGTCCACCAGGTTGAGGAAGTGTTGCTATATTTTAGAAAATTTTTGTGAGGCCCTTAAGGTACAAAGAATCTGTAGTGTTTATGTTGTGATTGTATACTCTTAACTGTGCAAGTTTACTTTTTACTGTGAAAAACAATTTACATATTGATAATACAGAATAAAGAAATGGAGAAATACTTCAAAAAAAAAATCTAGGTGAAATGAAGCAGACTGCCTTCCAGCATTTTCATATAAGGTGTGCTATTTACAGGTTTTTTTAATATACAAAAGAAAATAATCAAGTGCCTGTTTTTACCTAAAGCAATAAACTTCCATTTTAAACGAATTTATTTTTATTTAATTAATTTAGGCAGGGTTTCTTGTCCTTTATACCAGGTTACTTAGATTTTAATATTTTCAAGGCTGTTTTTATAGGCAGTCAGCCTAACTGATTTCTTTCCTTCTTCCCAGACTCTGTGGGTGTGGTTGGAAGTCCTGAGATAGTTGTGCTTTTACATGGCTTTCCAACATCCAGCTATGATTGGTACAAGGTAATGAAATCAGATTTCTAGATCCTATTGTCTTTAAAAATCCAAAGCCAAAAAAACACAAAAATCCAAAATGAAGGATTTTGTTGTCAGCACTGGAAGGTTCTTTTGTATTTGAATTGACTAATAAATAGGGTTAAGTGTAGAATTGTTTCTCATTCACTGTAAGGGAGTAAACACTCTGGTGATCTGGGAAGGATCATTGCCAAGTTAAAAATGCTGGCGGTTTCCCCTCAGTGGAGATTAGGAGTAAACCAAGAGGATCATCTGTGGGCCTGTGGCAGTTGCATGAGATTTCCCCTTTATCGAAGTCTGCTTATGAAGCCAAGGTGGGAATGCAATCCCTGTGCTCTAGGTTGGAGGAGAGGAGGTACAGGATCACAAAAGCCACATCATCTCTTTCTTTCTTGTAGATTTGGGAAGGTCTGACCCTGAGGTTTCATCGAGTGATCGCCCTTGATTTCTTGGGCTTTGGCTTCAGTGACAAACCAGTAAGCAGCATCTGGATGGGTAATCAGTGTTGAGTGGGGGAGGGGGTGGCTGAGGACAAGAGGGTCTGGCTGGCAGAGGGTTATGCACTCATGACTTCTCCCTGTATATCTGGACTGCCTTCTCCTTAGAGACCGCATCACTACTCCATATTTGAGCAGGCTAGCATCGTGGAGGCGCTTTTGCGGCACCTGGGGCTCCAGAACCGCAGGATCAATCTTTTGTCCCATGATTACGGAGATATCGTTGCTCAGGAACTGCTGTACAGGTCAGTGAGATCATAGCCTTCTGCACCATTTGCAGGTCTCACTGGTTTAAGATGCTGGGAAAAGTTTCTTTCTAGCCCTTTTCCCTCTTGGGAGTTTGTCTTCAGCTGCTGGATTGGTCTTATTTCCACTCAGATGTGTTTCCCTCAACCTGTTTCTAGGTTCAAGCAGAATCGATCTGGTCGGCTTACCATAAAGAGTCTCTGTCTGTCAAATGGAGGTAATTGCTGTGGTCGTGGGTGGAAAGTGAGGTATAGCCACGAAGGGCCATAGGTAGATAGATACTACCTCGATGTCTAAATGTTAATCTGATGAGACTGCAGGCAGACACAGTTAAACCGGAGGCCCTTGACCTTTGTGTGCCATGAACTACTTCGATAGTCTAATGAGATTGATTGCCCCCTTCTCAGAATAATGTTTTTAAGTACAGGAAATCAAATGAATAGGATTATAAAAGAAATGGATTATATTGACATACAGTTCATAAGAAGCTGTCTTATAGAAGCATCGCGCAGCAAGGCCTGCGGGGAGGTCTGGCGAGCACCGGGCTCCGGACTGAGGAGCGCCGGTGACATTTGGCCACCGCTAGGCAACAACTGCACTGGGTCAGGCAAATGGTTGAGATGAAGCCTCAGGGGCTGCTGATACTCCTGTGGTTTGTTGCAGAAACTTCACTGGGGGCAGTGCCAAATCTTAGGTAGAAATTAGTGAATCTCTGATTAGACCTTTAGGAGGTTTTTTTTTTCTTTGTGTGCCATGGAGCATAGCTTATAAATCCATGATTAATCCACATGTCCCCCAATACCGTAAGAGCAGATTGGGATGGGGGTCTATCCCTTTATCAGCAGTGCCCAGGGCCTTCTCCCACTGACTATGAAGAAAAATGGAAAAGGAAAAACTCTCATTTCTCCCTCCAAGGACCTACAGTCCCTGAAAAAAAAAAACAAACCCTGGTGGTTCTTTTGCAGCCCAAACCATTAACAATACTAGGTGTTCTGAGGAACAGTTAGAAAGGCCGAGGGGAGTGAGGGCTTAGTCATCAGCATTATGGATGCTTGTGGCATTATCTTTCCCGTTTCTCGACTCTGACAATGGGGAAAGTAATCCCAGTGGGATGGAATTTGACCTGTTAAACACAGAATTCCTTGGAGAAGTAATTAGATGACAGAACTAAGTTTTATTTGTAATCCTGTTTCTGGCAGTGATGGCCCCAAAGGTGACAGTAAATAGGGAGGACAGTCTCCGATAATGGACCTGTGTTTGGCCTCATGTTGGTAAATGACTAACATAGGTCTCTTTCTCCTACAGGCATATTTCCTGAGACTCACCGTCCTCTCCTTCTCCAAAAGGTTGGCTACTCCAGTCATAAAATCTTTAGTTTTTAAGATTTATACCACCATAAATAACACTAGGACCTACATAAGGCCATACCTGCTGTAATGGGCCAATAGTGAAAAACCTGTCTTGAGGAATTTACATTAATAAAATTAGTTTTTTCTTTCTTACGCTAATAAAGCATAAGCGGTCTCTAGGTAAAGAGATCAACAAACACTTAGAGAAATAGAGCTATCTGGAGATTGGTGTCATTAGCATGATGGCTAAACAGATCGGATCCTGAAGTTGGAAACATCAGTTAGAAGGCTTAGGGATTTAGTGAAGTGTAGAAATGTAATCTGAAAGGGAATTACATACGGGTTTTGTCTTCCTGGGAGAATGGGTAGGCAAAACAAAAAAAAAAAAACAATAAACATTTCAGTAGGACATTTGACTGAAGTCCTTTTTTTAGTTCCTAATATAAAACTTTTGTCCTGGTTAGTGGTTTTCTTTCTCTAAAATCTTTACCTTTTACCTACAGCTTCTCAAAGATGGAGGCATGTTGTCACCCATCCTCACTCGATTGATGAATTTCTTTGTTTTCTCCCGAGGGTAAGTGACTGTGGAAGATTGATTCACTATAGCCTGGGAACAATGTAGTGAAAAGTTGCCATTAAAATTCTGGGCCAAATCCTAGGGTTTGATACTTTAAAACAAAGATGTTGGCCACTTGCCAGGGAAGTAGTAGAAGGAATTCATAAATCAGTTAAGGGTCAGACTGTATGACCTGTGAGGTTCCAGTCATATTTGACATTCTGGATTCTTCTCACATGTGTCTTCCTGTTCTCTCGGGCTCTTTCAGTCTCACCCCAGTCTTTGGGCCGTACACCCGCCCCTCTGAGAGTGAGCTGTGGGACATGTGGGCAGGGATTCGCAACAACGACGGGAACTTAGTTATCGACAGGTAAGAATAACACTTCGCTTTGGTTTCCAGAGAAGCTTTTTGGTGGTGGTGGTGGGGGGGGGGCGGGGGGAGTAGAAGATTGCTTGTTTTGTTACTTGCTGGCTTAGTCTCTCTCTGACCTGTGAGGCACACCAAGAAGTCATGCACTGTTCTAAGAAGGAAGAAATTGAGAACAGCAAGCCATTGGCCCCCGTGTGTGGCGCACAAAGTTCAGATAAACAGCTGTAAATTATAATGCTAATTCAGTTTCTAACTGGCCGATGGACTTTGGCAAATCCTACTTTGGGCTTTTTGTGAATATTAAATGCCTCAAGATTTCTAATCATGGCTGTGAAAGGAGCCTAGTACCTCTCACACATGCATGTCTCTTTCTTTTTCATGTCTTTTCCGTAGCAACAGGGACTGAGGAGAGCTCTCAGTCTCATACAAAGAATGCTCATGACTTGGTCTAGATGAGGGTGTAGCAGCTTTCGTTTTAGGATGCCTTTGCATTCCTGTAACAATAAGGATTTTTTGTTCTACTCTTGCTGACTTGGCTGTCTTATAGTCTCTTACAGTACATCAACCAGAGGAAGAAGTTTAGAAGACGCTGGGTGGGAGCTCTTGCTTCTGTAACTATTCCCAGTGAGTATTTCTACCTTACATCTTAATAGGATGGAGGGACTATAGGGCTAAAATAATTGCCATATTTAGCAAATAAAAATATAAGACACCCAGCTAAATTTGAATTTCAGATCAACACCAAATACTTTTTTAGAATAAGTATGTGCTTTGCAATATTTTGACATATTTATACTTTAAAAAATCATTACTTGCTGGACATCTTTTATTTAATCTGGCAGCCCTACTCTGCAAATCTGGAACAGCAGTGACACACGTTATAGAGTGAAGTATCAGGCAGTGAGATGCTGCCACAGGGGTGGCTGGGATCGCTGGCGGGAGCGGGAGCCGGACTGGCTTTCATGCTGCCCAGCGGCTGTGGCTGCCATGTTATATGCTGAAATCCTGGGACAGAAGGCAGTTTACATGACTAATGAAGAGGCTGTAGATGCTTTCTGCTCCTTTGCTCTTTAATCTTACAGATTTAAAAAGAAAAAAAAAAAAGATCAGTGCAGTGTCTCAGACATAGTAGTGCTCCAGAAATTAGTGGTTGATTTAAAATACCAGCAGTCAGTTGTAGCTGGAGAGAGACCTAAGTGACGACGGTGTCCTGGATTTACAGGAAGAGAACTTGGAGAGCAAGACTTAGTCCTTTTGGTTCAGGCACAGAGGAGCTGGAGGGGAGGGACTGTGTGTGTGTATTTAGGAGAACTGTCCCAAATGGACTGTTGGCTTATTCCCGAAGTTCCTTATAACCTGCTTATTGAAAGGCGCTAGGTGTTCTAGTTTTGATCAGTGGGACTACATCAAACTAGAAAAGCTCCGTACAGCAAAAGAAACCATCAACAAATAGGAAAAATATTTGCAAACCATATATCTGATAAGGAGCTAATATCCAAATATATAAAGAATTCATACACTCAATAGCAAAAGAAACCCCAAAACAAGCCAATTAAAAACTGGGCAAAGGACATGAAAAGATGTTTCTGTAAAGATATAGGAAAGGCCAATCAGGTACATGAAGAGAGTTCAGCATCACTGGTCCCTAGGGAAATGCAAATTAAAACCACATTGAGATACCACCTCACACTTATTAGAATGGCTATCATCAAAAAGACGAGAGAGAAGTTTTAGTGTGGATGTGGAGAAAAGGGAACCTTGTGCACTGGTGGTGGGATTATAAATGGGTATGGCCACAGTGAAAAATAGTATGGAGGATTCTCAAAAAATTAAAAATAGAACAACCATATGATCCAGTGACTCCACTTCTGGGACTGTAGCCAAAGGAAATGAAAACACTAACCTGAAAAGATGTCGGTGCCCTCTTGTTGGTAACAGCATTTTTTACACTAGCCCAGACATGGAAACAGCTTAGGTGTCCATCAATGAATGAATGGATAAAGAAGCTTTACACACACACACACACTCACACACTCACTCACTCTCTGCAGTGGAATGTTACTCAGCCATAAAAAGACTGTGTTATCATTTGTGGCAATATGGATGGACCCACAAGGCATTATGCTAAGTGAGGTAAGTCAGAGAGAAAAGCAAATACTGTATGATCTCACTTTTGTGTGGGATCTAAAAAACCCCACCAAACTCAGAGGAAAAAAATTAGATTTGTGGTTACCAGAGGTAGGGGAGGGAGGGGGAAACTGGAAGAAGGTAGTTAAAATATACAAACGTGTACTTATAGGTACTAGGGACGTGATGCACAACATGACCACTACAGCTAACAAAGTTGAGAGAGTAGATCGTAAGAGTTCTCATCACCAGAACTTTTTTTCTTTTTATTGTGTGGGAATCATTTCACAGTGTACGTCAACCAAACCATCCTACTGTATGCTTCAAGCTTACATATAGCGATATATGGCAATTATTTCTCAGTAAGACTGGAAAGAAAATTTAGGGTAGGACAATGATGTGAGGGCTTCAGTAATTCATTGCTCTTCTCTTTCCTAGTTCATTTTATCTATGGGCCACTGGATCCCGTGAATCCCTACCCAGAGTTTCTGGAGCTGTACAGGTGAGTCTCCCTCAGGGGGTCTTTGTTTTGTTCCTCATGGTGACAGTGGTGAAGAGGATAGCGACTATGTCTGCCCTCCCTGGCTGGCTGCTCATCCAGGAAACATTTTAGAAAAGGATGAGTTGGGGAATCTTATTTTCAGAAATGTAAAGATGAAAAAATTCAGTTATACGTTGTCTTGATTGACACAGCCTGTTTTCACTGTCCTGGTTACTATGTATTCCTAGGTGTACAGGTAAGAAAAAGCTCTCATGTGAACCAAGGAGTGGAAATAGATCGATTTTAAGAAATGTTTGCCTTAGTCTGATCATAAAACTAACTCCGCCACCTCAGCTGAGCAGACTGCAAGGAGAGATTGAGGAGAGCGCACTGTGGAAAAGTGCCTTCTCATAGGTGGTTAATTTCTCTAGGTATTCACTCAGAAGGTGTTGGAATGTGAGATCTTAACTGTCACATAAGACCATCCCATACCTTCACGTGGCCTAGCAGAAACAACCCAGTAGTAAATAGTGTGCATTTAAATTCTAAGCAAAATGCCCTCCCCTCATCTCCTCCTGGGGTTAAGGAAGGTCTCTTGTTATCTTTATTTGGACAGCGAGTTGCTGAGTGGCCCGCTTGTTTAATGCCTCATGCTTCTCTAAGGAGCTGGAAGTCATCCTCCTTGGGCAGGTGTTGCAAAGTGTTACATGCTCAGGTTGTTGTCTGTTGGGATTATGAACATTTAAGAACGGGTCTGTTTACATCATAAATAGAATTGGCAAGTTTATCTGCCTAAGGTACAATTCCAAAGTAGAAGGTGAATAAGCTCTTTGTTGGTTCCTTCCAGTGTGGTATGTCCGCAAGGGCCTTTACCAGGGCTGCCCACTGGCTTGCATCCGTGCCCTCCCTCCAGCCTCAAGTTCACCTACATGCTGTTCTCTTCCACTAGGAAAACGCTGCCGCGGTCCACAGTGTCGATTCTGGATGACCACATTAGCCACTATCCACAGCTAGAGGATCCCATGGGCTTCTTGAATGCATATATGGGCTTCATCAACTCCTTCTGAGCTGGAAAGAGTAGCTTCCCTGTATTACCTCCCCTACTCCCTTATCTGTTGTGTATTCCACTTAGAAAGAAATGCCCAAAAGAGGTCCTGGCCACCAAACACTCTTCTCTCACAAAAGTCCACCTGACACACATTGGTGATCAGCATGTAGTAAAAAGCCCACAGAAGCTCCGGCTAAGGATGGCCCGAACAGTCCACCTCCCCATTCTTCTCACAGCTGAGCGAGTGTATGGATTTGCCTTTGTGCTATTAGGAATTTCTTCAAAGTCTTCAAAGTCTTTTTAACACTGCTGTGGACTTTTCTGAAATGTTTCAAAATGCTCATTTCTGGCCCATCCTTGACCGGAGTCCTATGGTAAAGACTGAGGAGAGGGTGTCTCCTGACCCGTCCTTGAATGGCTTTAAGGGCACACACGCGTTTTTAAGTTCTCTAAGCAACACAGCTTCAAGTGAGAGTGAGTCTCCCTTGTCATAAGTTGGGATTTCGTTTCATCAGCTGCTTTTAATTATAGACATTTTGTTAAAATAGGGCTTGGTTTGAATAACGCAGTATTCTAAGTATACTTTAAGACTATGATTTACCTACACGTATTATGTATATTCTCTAAGGATACTAAACCAGCAGATACTCTGGCAGAGTAGTGAACCTTATTAAACAGGTTTAATTTCTGAATATATTGAAGTAAATCCAGACTATTTTCAGAAGTTCCTAAAATGATAGGATACTAAGGATCAGTAGCATCCACGCCAGAGATGTACTGTTATTAGCTAACTCTGACAGCGAATAACAGTCCGACTCTTCATACCTCAGTGCTTTGAGGCATGTCCCTCCTGAGCTGGAGGGGAGGGGATCGTATAGTCCAGGTTACTGAACCAAATGGACAGAGATTCCTCTTCTGATGACTGCTTAACTTAACTTCTCATTGGTTGTCTCAGAGAGACTTCCTCTTGTCGCTCAGTAATTCCTGTACTTTCCAGATAGGAAAGTTCAGAAACTTTAAGAACAAATTCTGAAAGAACTACGAGCAAATGGTGCTGAAATTTCAAGCCACAAGCTTCACTGTCTTAGTCGAAACAGGAGAATTAGTGATTATTTTAAATTCTTTTTTTTTTTTTATTAGTAACGTCAAGTATAACAACTGAAACTGGAATAAGTGTTTATTTTCTATTAATAAAAATGAATTTTGACAAAAGTGGACTCTGGCTTCCCCTCCCCCACCACCCCTCTGGGATAAAAGCTTTCCAACATTGTCAGGAGCTTTCAGACACACATAAATTAAAGAATATAATGAGGTTTAAGCAGCTGGGGTACAGAATAGTATTTGATTTGCAAGATCACCCAAAGCTGTACTATCACACCAAAGCTGACCAAGTGTAATTTAAAAAAAAAAAAAATTACATGCACATGGACAGATATTTGCTTGATCTGCTGGCTCAGGGCCAAACATTTAATTTGCTTCTCCAAAGACATTAATCTTTAAAAGTATGATTCTGGGAAATTCATGCCACTAGCCTGAAAGCCCGCTGACAGTGAAGTGTGCATCAACTTCATCTTGCCCAGTAAGGGCTTATCCAACAGAAGCTAAGATAACATCTACAGGTGTTCCCTCTTTGCTTCTGACAGTCACCTGCATGGTCACTCCATCTGCTAAAGCCAGCCTGGACCTCACCAATAAGTCATAGCCACCTCTGTATACACCTGAGAGAGAAAAGCAAGGAAAACTAGATTAAGAACTCAAAACAAGCTCTGAATAATGAATGTCATGCTCTGCCTGCATTTCCTTTCTATTATTTAGTTTAGCTTTTCTAAAGATCTGTGTTTATGGTGAAAACTGAATCCTGTCTACAAAATTTTACGTAATCTTTTGTATTTCCATGATACCAGGCACATAGAAGGCGTTCAGTAGTACCAATCTGGTGTATTCAGGGGTGGGGGAATGGTGGCACTGGTATGTTGGACAGATTTAGGGGTTTCAGGCCAAATTCACCTCTTCAAAGGACAGCCTAAGGATAGCCTGCAAATAATTAAATAGTTAAAACATATTGACACTGACAGGCTGCAGATCGTAACTCCTAGGACAGGCTAACAGTATAGCAGCAGAGCCTCTGCGCACCCTTTTGTATTTTGCAACTAAACAGAGGGGGAATTTGATGGAAGTTTCTTACCTGCCAGATACAGGGAATGAGAATTCTTGTTCTCAGGTACTTTGTCCGATCTCTCACATGGCTGCATGCCCAGAAATGTGATGATGTTGTTGACAGCTTCTGTGTTGAGAGGACAGATGCAACTAGTCTCAGGAAAGCCCGGCCGGGAGGGCTCTGCCTCTGTCCCAGCAGGTGCTGAGCAGGCAAGCCACCAGACTAGAACCCGGCTGACTCAGTTAGATGATGAAGACAGGATCCTGGCCTTTTCAGCAAAATGGTTTGTGAAATATTTAAAGAAAAGAGATACTCCAGAATAA
This sequence comes from Spilogale gracilis, assembly GCA_004023965.1. NCBI lineage: Eukaryota > Metazoa > Chordata > Mammalia > Carnivora > Mephitidae > Spilogale > Spilogale gracilis. Next base: position 19,165 of record PITA01021764.1, on the reverse strand, counting down.
TAAATATGCTCATTAGGTTTTATCCTGCAAAACTGTTCTCACCTTCAAGAGTTTTGGTAGAACTGAGGGCAAAGGTCTCCTCTTTCTCAAAGGTGTCTCCCACCTCTTCCCAGGCAGCGGCAAAATTAGGCTTCAGTACTTTCTGAATATGGTCAGACACAGTCACTTCAAGATCTTCCAGCTAGTGGGTAACAAGCAGGGGTCAGTAAAGGAAAGTCCTTCAGTGCACCACAAGGACAGAAGGGACCAGTGAGAAGGGTTTTAGCATTCGGTGTCCTATCCTTTGCAGGAGCCTAGGACAACTTGACCACCAAAGTAGTTTAAGTTCTGTGGTCTAAATAAATCTAACGACGTAGGCCTTAGCAAAGGAAGGCAAGTGAGCAGGACATGTGGCAAGAGCTATATTCAGATCAACACCTGTAACCCCGGGGTCTAAGCAGTCACGCTGCCACACCTAACCGAGTGCAGGCCATGCAGGTCTTCTGAACCCTGCATTCACTGGCAGCCTGATACCGTTTAAACCTCTCCCTATATTCTGTGAAGGCTTTTCAGTTCATGATGTGGCTACATTAAAAGCAAACTAACTGCTGCTAAACAAAAAACCCAGTACTTGAAATAAAACTCATTGATCTCCATGAGAATCATGTAATTGTTTCATCTCTTAATTATCCCTATTATAAAGACATCAAAGAGGGAGTTCTGTTTTACTCAGTCATTAAGTGGTAAATCCCAGTTCTCTTTGGCGTGACACACGCCTCTTAGGGAGGAGGCTTCGTTCAGGTCCTCCTCAGTTGTGATCTGTCAGAGAAGATTAAAGCCCCCTCAGTTCACATCTGATGTCGCCAGCAGCATGTTCTCTGCAGGCAGTGGTCACTCGGGGGAGCAAGGGTGTCAGAGGGAGTGGCCGTGCGGGGGAGACTCACCACGTACTCATCATCATACCCCTCCTCAGCGGGAACCCCGGTGTCGGGGTCGCAGTCCCGGACAGTGAACTTCATGGTGCAGCTAAAGGTGCCTGCGACTGGGGGAGAAAGAGCAGGCGAGCCTGGGTCAGGGCTGCTGCAGCCTCCATTGGGAGCACGGAAAGCCCGGGCTCTATGCTCTCCCACAGAACAGCCCAGCCTCTGCCTCCTAGGGTAGGTGTGGCCCACGCAGCCTGCAGGCTGGCCCCAGGGGCAGCCTCACAAAATGACAGGAAAACCCATGCCCCACCGTGGGTTAGAATAGCCCAGAAGGGACGACAGGGGCAGCACTCTTCTTATGTTTGTATAAAACAAGCAGTAGGGGAGAGAACTTGGGGGCTTTTTGCCATGCCTGTCAAATGAGTCTACTTGTTGAAAAATGTAAGAACCATTACTTTTAGGAGCTGACAAAATACCAGATGAAAACAAAAACCCCAAAACACAGGTCATTGAATTAACACTGAGTACATCAAGAATCTCAATATCAGTATTTTGTCTTTAGATTGTGGACAGTGGGTCCACAGGCCACCAGAAGGAATGCGCTTTATGTCAGCCTTCAGCCTACAGTGAGGTCAGTAATGAGGTTCTGATATTGGTAGAGACAGTGTCTTAAAATGGAAAAACAAGTGAGCCTTATTGTTTGGGGATGACTGGTAGCATTAGAAATGGAGGTCAGGGATGCATTTTTGGAAAGGGAAGTCTTCATGAAGAAGAGGAGATTTTCTAAACTGTTGGGAGGAGGGTACTGATTAAGTCTGGATGTTTCAGAAAAGGCATTTAGGGTCAGGTACAAAGCATACTAGACTTTGGGGAGTAAGGGTTATTTGGGGGACAGGAAGGACAGGAAGGAACAGACTCCGATGTAATGACCGTGTATGACAAGCTGCGTGGAGGGACTTTCATCTGCTCAGTTGCAGCTTTAAGCCCCCGCCCGCCCTCCAGCCGAGTATGCAGTAGATGTCCATACGTGCTGACATCAGACATGCGGATGTTAGATCTAGTGTTTCAGGTCCTTGGGTAAAAAGATGACTGAATCATGACTTCTGTCTCTAAGAGCAGACTGTCTAGGAGTTAAATAGGAGTGTGTGTGTGTGTGTGTGTGTGTGAGAGAGAGAGAGAGAGAGAGAAAAAGAGAGAGAGAGGTGGGGGGGGAGAGGTCTGTCTGTGTACCTGTGACGCCACAACCCCATGCCATAGGTTCTTTAAGTTTTAATGCAGGGCCGTGAGCGAGTGCAGGATTAACAGCTGGGGGGAAATCGAAATATTTGAAAGAAATCACAGTTTAACAGGATCTCAAAGGATGCAAAAGAGATTTGGCAAGCAGAGGAAGGTACATAAATAAAAGGAAAGTGGCCTTTCTGGGTAAGTGGAAATGCTAAGAGAGATGCTAATGCATAGGTGCTGAGGAGAATTTTGTTTAGGAACAAATGAAGGAGACCAGATATTTTCCAAGAGACCCTGGTTTGCTGGGGCCGTCAAGAGACTGGAATATTAGAAATAACTAAAGCCACAGGTGGGAATCCTATGAAGAACAGATCTGCGTTCAGACCTCAACTGAATTTAGTAGAATACTTTGACAACAAATGACAGTAGTGGGTTGTGCCATATGGCAAAGAGTGTTAAGACTACAAAATCTATTTCAGTGCAATAGGAGGCTGGTTAAAGAATGATCGTGGTTAAATTAGGGGAGGGTTTTCTGCAGGAAAGAAAGGGAAGAAGGAAGTGGAAGGTAACTGACCTTGAATGGGTCACCTCAAGTATTTAGAGAAAGCGAGAAGAAAGATAGGATTATGGCAGGGACAAAGGTCACGATCAAGTAAGAATAAGAGGCAGGGTAGACACTGAATAATACAAGAAAGATGATAGGAATCCCGGTTTGTTCTGATTAAGCAGGGAGGCTACAGGCAAATGAGCAAGAGGAATAGGAGACAACTGGGAACAGGGGTAGATCACAGCCTGGGGCAAACTGGTTGAATTTTATGTATAAGTAAAGATATGAGACACTTAATATGTAAGTAAGTGACAAACAGATCAAGGAAGCAAACAGGAACAGTATTAGAATGTTTCTGGAACATTTGTGACAAATTTTCAATTAAATGGTTTGGCTGATAAAAGGTGAGGTTACAGGCATCTGAGGTGAACTGCAGTGAAGCCACTGGTAGCCATCTACTGCTATTGCTAGAAGGATGGCTAACACTGGGTGATGAGGAGAGGGAGTGAGGGGGCCCTTTCATGGCAAAAGAACAATATTGAATCTGTTGCCATAACAAAGATGAGAACTTCATGAATGAAGCCAGGTAAATAACCAAAGGGAGTAAGGGCAGAATGCCCTGGAGATCTACATTAAAATTCTCAGAAATGAGGCTTAAGAGTACTGAGACTGAAATGAGAGATAGTTACTGAGGATACTTGTGTGAAAGAACACAAAATTAGAGAAAAGATTGATACTGGAAACGAAGTCAGGAGAGAGACATGGGAGTTAGGCTGGGGTGCAGGACACGCAGTATGGCAAAAGGTAGATGGAAAATTGAGTGGGGAGTTGCCAGGTCTCAACCACTGGCGGGAGGGAGACTGATTAAGACGTGGGGCTATGAAGACATCCCAGAAAGCTTTGTTGAATTAATTTAAAGGCTGTGGCCAGTGGGGCCAAAATGAGAAAGAGGTATAAGGGCTAGATGTAAAACAGACTAACTGCAGCAGGCCGCGCAGGTCTGGACTAAACGAGGAATGGCTGTTCTACACAGTGTGTAGGAAGACGGCTGCAACTCAAGGAGTGAGTGCCAAAAATGAGCCAATACCCACCAGGAAAGAGTGCTGAGTCCCTGTGGTGCTCTACACATGGCTGGAGGGGTGCTGAGAGAGAAGGTTTTTCTCTAAGACAATCGTAGGTAAAAGGAGGAGAGGTACAGAAAAAGCAGTAAGTTGCCCGCAGACGGAAAGGAGTCACTAAGGAGTGACATAATGGCCAGAAGGACTGGACATCATTCCTGGGCCTCCAGTCATGATGCAGCATGAGGGAGAGACTAGAGGCAGAGAAAAGGAAACAGTAGTGGAAGGCCCACAGGGCAGAGCAGGTAAGGGATGAAGGTCTAGAATGGGGCATCTTGTCAGAGCTCAAGAGGTCACTGCTTACATTTGGGTGTTGTGTGAAGGAGAGGTACAAAGAAAATGTGAGGAGCAAGGACTTGAGTCAGAGGCAGGAGTGGACCAGTTCATGGGGCTCGCATTTGGTGGGAAATTGGGAGTTGAAGGACCTGGGTCATAGGGAAGTTGGTGAAAAGCTACTGCTGGCGACTTTAGAGGTCCCAGGTTTGACTTAGGGTGCATGGAGGTTGTCTGTCCGGAGACGAGCTTACCGTGCTATGTGGAATGGCTGAAGAGGATGAGGGAGCACATCTGACGGGAAGTATCCTGCACCCACTCCTGTCAGGAGGGGGCAAATAAAGGACGGCTGGGTGAGGTGTTACATGTTACTTCGTGAAGTATCATTAAAGTTGGTTGCTCTTTGAAGCTACCTACCATGTAAGGACTGACTAAAAGGGACAGACACTTCCTGGGCAGACCTGTATGAAAACAGCATGGAGGAGGAGAGAGAGAAGCTGGAGGCTAGAAGCCAAGAAGGGAGGGCACTTAGGTGTGGAGTGGAATAGATGTTGTGTGAGGAGGGAAGGGCGCGAAGGGCCAGGACGAGGGCGCCAGGAGATGGCAGAGCCACACAGTAAGCAGAGAGCTGTGAGCCAAGCTAGAGTACAACCAAAGGAGAGAGGCTGTGGAGAGGAAGTGGCTGAATGAGAAGTGGTATCACGGGGCAGTGCCATGGGGGCTCTTCCTCAAAGCCACCGTGTGACCAACAGTGAAAGGTTGAAGAGTCTGAGTTGGACGGAAGTCAGCCAGGGCGGGTGGCAGGAGTGCTGTGAAGGTCAGGGTTGAACTGAAGGTGTTCGTGCCTGTGGCAGAGCGCAGACAGAACAAGGAAGAGGAACGAGACGACAGCTGAACCCACGAGAAATGATACCAAGAAGGGAGCTGACAAGACGGCTGTGTAGGTAACAAGGGTGCTCATCTGGGGTCACCCCAGGGAGAGGGAGAGCTACAGAAGAAGTGGGGGTATCTGAAAATCAGCAGATTTGGGCAGGAAGGATATGGGGCCTGTGACTACGGCAAAGGAGGGCTGTGGGAAGAGCAGTGGGGAGCAGAGGGAATGGCAGGGGCAGAGAAGGTGAGGAATAGAGTTCCCCAGAATGGGAAATCCCGTAAGATCTCATAATGGGTCTGTTTGGTTAAATGTTGGGTCTTAGAGCCAAACTGAAAGCAGTATGTAGGATGACAGAAGAACAGGGCCTGTGGGAGAGTGGGAAGCTCTAGAACTGGAAGGACAAGGATGAAGACGGCCCTGGTACAATGTGAGCAGCACGTGGACCCCGGATCACTGTGTGGATAACGTGTCTGCGGCAGGGATGATGAGTATTGGGAGATGAGTGGCTAGAGATCATGATGGGAACCCAACTTGAGCAGAACTTCATCTGTTACTTCTTTGTACAGGTGGTAGGTGAAATCACACTGTGTGGAATAAAGACGTGGCAGGGCAAACAACTGAAGGGAGACACAGGTCATTGTCATATGAGCGCCACGTTAAAGTCACTCTAGAATTTACTGTTAAGTGGAGGTGTTTTGCTAGTGGGGAGAGAATCTGGGGGAGAGCTGTTGAGGAGGAGACTGCGTCGCCTGAATGAAGTGAGGACAGTGGCTCCAGGGGCGGATGGTGGTGTTCTAGAGAGGGCAGCTTATTTCTTTAGGGCAGGGTAGGTAATGAGACAGAAACGGGAGAGCGACGTTATAGTTGCCGCCAGATTATAAGGTCACCTGAAGAACGGCAGGTATTGACTAGGAGGTGAAGGCCCCTCAAGTCCATAAGGGCAGGGCAGGGCAGGGCAGAGGGTTATTAAGGTCAAGAGGAGCAGTGTATGGAGAGCAACTCTCAGGAGCTGGCATGCTAATGAGAAAAGCCACATGCACTACGAAGTCCTCCAGAATGGGGGATCCCCTTGGCTAGGAGGATGGGCCTCACTGGCCTAATATGTTAGGCGTAAGGCCACACTGCAGGATTTGTGTGTATACTGAGAAAGGCAGGCCTGCGAAATAATGGCAGTCAGAAGTAGACTCATTCCTGATGCCTTGGTGGGAAATTTTTAATGAAAGGACTTAGCTGAGGGGCATGTTGGAGCAGTGCGTCTTCACATGCGTTCTTCAGCCCCACCTGAGCTGCTGAGTCTGCGTCTTAACAGGCTGCAGTCTGAGAACCGCTGCTTTAGATGAAGGCAGAGGAAGAGCCATTCCGATGAGTCTTTGCTAGCAACCTGTCATGCCTGCACCAGGTGACAGAGAAGCAACTGGGGAGACCTGTACAAAAGGGCGGGAGATTCAGAGGGAATGGTGGCTAGAACACGGCAAGGGGCCACGTGGCTCACGCTAGGGCAGGGAGCTGGCAGGAGAGTAACCGGGCCCAGGGGAAGGTCACTGAAGAGCGCTCGAGTGAGGGACACTGGGATGTGCAGAGCAGGGACCTTGTAGAGTGGTTTTATGTTAATCCAGACCATGACCACTGAAAAAAGGAGGGGTGTGTGGCTACAAAACAGGTGAGGAAGGGGAGGGTAGAGAGGGGGTGTGGCTACAAACAGGTGAGGAAGGGGAGGGTAGAGGGGGTGTGGCTACAAACAGGTGAGGAAGGGGAGGGTGGAGAGGGTGTGGCTACAAGCAGGTGAGGAAGGGGAGGATAGCATGCAGGTAGGAAAATAAACACGGAAGGGCATTAAAGAGGGCCAAATGGGAACTTGAGGAAATGGGAGTTGGACATTTGTCAGATTTGTGTCTTAACAAGGACAGAGAGTGCGGTAGGAAGGTGGCAGAGTCGGACTTGGAGTTTGAAGTTTTGCTGTTCAGAATGCTTTGCTGGAAAGATCCATGTCTGTTCAATATAGCGAAAGGTCAAATAGACTGAGGCACGGACACAAAAGGCAGACTAGTAGCAGGAATCCTATGGAAGTTTATGCTGAACTGAGAGGAAGAGAGGATGTGGTAAAGAATGCAGGACACCATGGAGAAGGCAGTGGGTTGAGCAGTGAAAACCCAACGTGTGTCTGTCCTAAAGAGCCAGCTGGAATCTGTAAGGAGATGGAGGGAGGTGGTCGCTGGAAGGAGGGACACAGAAGTTGGGCACCACGTTTCTCTGGGGGAAAAATGTAGTACAAGGAGGAGAAGAAAGGAAGAGCAAAGCGATGTGAAGGAAGGGGTTGAAGAGCGGCCGATTCTTGAAGGATTGTGGGCTAGGCACATACTTAGACCAAGGGTATGATGGGATAACAAGGGAGAGAGGGCTTGTGAACACAGAATAGGACCACTGTATGAATTAGAGAAGACACAGTAAATGGAGTGGCAAAAATGTAGACCAGGTTTAAGGGAGGTTTTTTTGTTTTGTTTTGTTTTTTTAAGGGAGTTTTATTAAGATGAATTCTAAAAAGATGTTGCTAGCAATCTCAGAATACATCAGGGTCGCCCAGTCAGGGAGTGTGGGTGAGTGGTTTGTAGACAAAATTATGTGTATTTCTTGAGTGATTAGAAATCATGAGGGAAGTCAAGCTCAGGTATGTAGCCACTGTTAGGCTCCAGTGCGGGGCAGTGATATGTGTGATGTGGGGCAGTGTTGGGGATGTGAGAGCTCAAGGGGGTAGTTAGGATATGGGAGAGCATAACAAAATACGAAAGAAAAAAGGCGTTTTAAGTAATGGGAGCATCATGAATTCGAGCAGTTTCTCAGTAGTCACAGTGACAAATGGCAAATAAGATGTGGATTAAAGAAACGCAGAATGGAGAACTCTGTCAGGTCTTGGAAGAGGTCTAACTGGTTAAAATGGTTGGTGTTAAAGGTTGCAATGAATGGTGTGTATAAGAAGTAAAGGCCTGCATATGGATAGAAGTCAGAAAGTAGACTAACTCTTGAAGTCTTGATGGGAAAAGTTTTTTAAAGAATTTATATACGTGTGTGTGTGTGTGTGTGTGTGTGTGTGCGTGCGCGCATAGGTGTATATATGTGTGTACCTATGTGTATATATGTGTGCGTGTGTACATATATATACACACACGTAATGTATTTAAAACCCTCAAGGACAGCATTACATGTTATTTAAGGAGACACAAATATTTACTAAAATTATAAATACAGAAGTATCAAATTACCTAGTGAGGGAGAGGTGAACGATTCTGAAGTGGTACAGAGGAAATCTCAATTATATATGCAATATTTTATTTCTCTAAAGTAATCTCAATCAAAAACAGCATAAGTTAGGATATAAGGAAGTGGGGTAGTAGGTTTATGGATTTGGGAGGGATGGAATACTTTTCATTAAAACACTTGACTGATACGAATAGTTAGGGGGCAAGATCAGGATGAACCTTGATGCCGAGCCATCGATGGCAACCTGTTTAACAGGAGAGTATGGCGGGAGGGCTCTGGTGAGGGGGTGATCTGCAGTTTAAGAAGTGGGTGGTATCTCTGAGGGAGTATACCTCAAGAGAAAAAGAAAGTATTCCTCACTGTGGTTAGAGATGGAAGTCGAAAATGTGATGTTAATAATCAATGACGGAGCAAATAAAGGAAATCAGGAAGTTGTATGAATGTTAAAATTTGCTCAGAAATTAAGGTAGCATGTTAGAACTGGCGGGAACTGGAGAGAAACTATTGAGACATGTATTTAAAAAGAGAGAGAAGAAAAAGGTAGAGAAGAATCGAGGGTGAAATCTAAGAAAGAGGAGGGAGCGTCAGATCTAGGCTCGGTGCAGAGCATGAGGTCTTGCAAAATGGCAGAACAAGGAAGGGCAATAAAGGCCAGGATGGGGAACACTGAGAGATAATCAGAATTGGAAGTTCAACAAAGAGTCGTATGGTAAGTCAGATATCAGGCAACCAGCTGTGGAAAGAGGTCGGGATGCAGCTTAAATAAGAACTGGAATATGACATGTTGCTGCCTGGAAAGCTTTGTTGGAAAAAGAGTGGAAACAATCAGTATAGTCAACAAAAGGAGAAGCTAGAGAGAGATTAAATGGGATGAACTTAAAATGGGCCAAAATGGGGATCTTCGGGAAGCTGAGACTGAACAGAAGGTGGAAACAAACTCAGTGTAGAGTGTAGGAAATAAGGAAGATCCAAGAAGGTTGAATTGTAGTGCTGAATATCAAAACTGTAGAGGAGGTGATTAGGTTCACTGGAGTGATCCAGGTGAAAGAAGGAATGATGGAGGAAATGTTGGGAGTTGCAGCAGCAGGAGAAAGGGAAAAGGGAGAAAAGGAACAGAAGAGTAATATTCAAGATGCCTGCAGATGGGACACTGTTATTTGAAAAGGCCTGCTGATGGGAGAAATGGCTATTGCTCCATACGTGGGCCATAGGTCATGACAGAATATGAAGGAAAAGGAGACGAGTACAGAGGCTCTGGAGGAATTAAGAGAGCACCTGAATAAAGGCCATGGCAACAAGACCCAACAGGTGTGAATGAAAGAACAGAGCAGCTGCCACATCTTAGAACTGGGTCTGGAATGGGAGAGGCTCCAGGGCCTGAAGAAGAGTAGGAGTTGGGTAGGCTGGCTCTAGAAGTCTTAGCCTATTTATGATTCAGTGATCCCTTCCTAGGAAAGGTTAGAAGGAGATGGACTAAGACATTGGTGGAAACCTTAAAAACATCAGCAATGACATTTTAGAAGGTGTGGGATGAATACTTTCTATGCAGAACAAAGGAATGCTTATGGGTTGAGGAGTGGTTGCGGCTCATGATCAATGCTCTTAAGATCTGGTAGGGCAGATACTCAAAAGAAATTATGGAGGACTCGCCTGTAAGTGATGTTAAATTTGCCAAGAAGTTAAGGAATCATGTAAGGACTGCTTGAAAGTGGGAGAAGCAACTGAAGAGATGCATATAAAACAAGAGTAAAGAGAAGGGAGAGAAGATGCTGGTGAGAGGGGAAGTATGACTTAGGCTGAGTTTGGGATATGCAGGGTTCAAGATGGCAAATACCAAGGAGACCAGAATGAGGGACGCAGGTATCACCCACCAGCTAACTACACACACTATCAAAGTACTTGTTACCATGAAGTTTTTATCTCTATATCTCCATGTGCTTGGGAAACTACAGTGAGTCAGCATTCTTGTTTGCGCACAAGACTGTTCAGGATAGTGTATGTTTTCTGTGGCTGAAGCTCTTCAGCCGATAGGCTTGCTTCCTGTCCTCAAGGTTTTTCAGTGTGTTGTGCATTGTTTCCATCACCTTTCGTACAACATGTGGGGACCAACTCAAGCGATTCGCCAATCGGTAAGTAAACATCCTGAAAAGTTTCTCACTTATATATTTCACTTAAAAAATGTATGTGACTTTGTTATTTATCTTGAAAGCCTTTCATTATTCCTTGCAGCATAAAAGGAGAGTGCATTTATGGACTGTCTTTTATCTTAGCATGGGAGTACCATGTGCTACACACGGACATGTACACTAATGAGTGAATTATATGTTAAGTAATTATGTAGTTGTCCTTTAAAATGGTTCACATTATAAGAAATACTTGAAAGTTCTTGTAATAATATTTGTGTGATGGTTGAGAAAATAGGTTGGGATTTTTTTTAAAAGGAGATATTAAGGGCTTTTCAAACTTAAAATATAGCAACATAAGCATTTACTAACGAAAACTGTTACTCAGCTTTCTTTAAAGCAAGCATAATGAAAATTGCTTATATTTGTAAAGCAGGTGAGTCAGGAAGAGAACTGTGCGGTGAGGCAGTTTTCAGAAGGAGAGAGAGAGGAATAAAGTGAGCTCTAAGAGTCACAGTATCCAAGAAAGTATGTTTGCATAAAAAAGTGTGGCTGATAAAGAGAAAGGTTAGAGACGGGTCCCGTGAAGTGGGCCTAAAAGGAGGAGAGTTGCAGAGATCCTACCAAGGAATAAATAGAAGCAAAAGCCATTCAGCAAAATCTGTAGGAAAGAAGAAGTATGGAAACAGACTGAGCAATGGATTCTAGAATAAAAAGAGGAGACAAATGGGGAGTTCATTAGTGAGTGTAGGAGGATGATACGTACTCAGTATAGGGATGGTTAATAAAAGATAAAATGGGGGGGACACCAAGAAAATGGTGGAAAAGCAAAAATGTACCTTCAAATCGGGAAGGTCATGTGCGGAAGGACGTACAGAGGCAAGGTTCGGGATTGCAATGGTAGCTAATAGAACAGGGACAAATACAGATGACGGGAACTAAGTAAAAAGAGCACTGTATGGATTAGCCCCCATTTCAGAGTAACTAGAGCAAATATAAGGGGGGGGGAAGCTTCCAAGTAAGGAGACCCAGAAACATGAGGGCAGTGGAATAAAGCACCCCCCGAGCAGGTGGATACAGGATTACAGATTGGTAGAAGGTACTGAAGGACGTGAAGGCAGGAAGGAAAGAAGTCAGAAGGTATCTATAGGCAGTAGAGTGGAGTGTGTGCAAAAGGCAAAGGGGAAAAGGGAGACTGAGTTGCACATTTAATCCGGTTCCAAACAAAGGCAAGGAGAGTTTAAGAAATGGGTCAAGAGGGACTTGGTAGACAGGTGGAAGGGTGTCATGGAAGGGCACTGAAAAGTGCACAACCACACCTAGAAAGGGCATCGAACTTGATGAGAACAGTCCTAGGCAGATTACGGGCCAGGGGTGGGAGGGCAGGAAGAGGCAGGGAAGGGAGAGGCAGGCATGCAGAAACAGGCTGACAGGACTAGAAGAGTCTCATATTCTCTTTTTCTCAGGACAGAAGAGTCCTCAGTAATAATGGAAATAAAAGAGGAACAAAAGAGAGAAATTGCATGACTTACTACTATATACAGAGACCATGAAAAAATGCAAGTACAGGAAAACTAATGTATGCTAGGGAAAACAGTAAAGAAAGCCTAAATTAAGGTGGTTGGACAGATATTCTTGCAAAACTCATCTAATGAGTTTAGATGAATTTACATACTTTACAGTTTATAAATTAAGGAGCTATATAAGGCTAAATGAAAGAAGAGAAAATGTTGAATGGGAACAAGAGGGAAATCTGGCTAAGGAGTTAGAGTTTATTTACCTTTCTGGAGCTGAGTGCAAGGGAGGCTCCAGTTTTCAACAAGATCTAGAAGAGAAAGAGTCCAGCAAAGAGAGTAGAGTAGAGGAACAAGGGATGAGAGGAAAAGATTAGAGAACTTCCTGCAAAATACTAACTGTGGAAAAGAATGAGAACGGCAGTGAGTAGATTTCCAAAGGGCTATCAGAGAAAGGAAACAGTAAGTACTTTGAAAACAAGTAAAATTAAACACTGGAATGAATGAGGCATGGAATAGGATATTAAGTAAAAAGAAATAAAAGTCAGACTCAAGAATGACTCTTGATGATGAGGGAGGACAGATCCAAGAGATAAAGTATAACTGTTAAGTAGCCTGGGCTTCGGGGCACATCAGTGTCATAGCGTAAATACGGAAGGGAACGCGCTGCATCCAGGGGCAGATACGGGCCAGTGTCAGCAGCTGGGGCGGTGCTGGGCCTTGAGGACAAGCATTCCCGACCACTGAGGGAAGCAGGAGGCTAGAGGTGCGTGAGGGCGGAGGGCGGCGCGGGGAGTCGGCGCAGGCTTCCACTGCAATGATTCTTGCCGAGGATGGGGGGGTGGTTTTCACCCGAGGGGGGCTGTGGGCATGGCCCCCAGGGCAGGCCTATCAGAACATCAGACGGGGGAGCAGTGCTCTGCTCAGTGCAAAAGCAAACCCAAAAACACACAAAAGCAAACCCAAAAACACGCCCAGATGGTGACACTGATAGGCGGTCTTGGGGGTCATGGGTCCTCGGGCGAGAATCACTGGGTGGAAGGGGCCGAGCGGAAAGGGGGCAGAGAGGGGACGCTTGAGCAGGTGAGCCCCTGAGCCGGGGTGGGTGACAGGGCAGGCAGCAGAGTCAGGCCCAGGCAGACAGCGAGCAAATGGATGTAGCCAGGAAGGCCTCTGGAAGGATGCGGGTATGAGGGGGGTGGCGGGGTGGGGGGTTGAGGCTGGGGTCTACTGTCAGTGGGTGGGGAGTGCAGACCAGCTGAGGACACTTGAAGAGGAAGGTGGAGGGAGATGGGAGTGGCTGGAGGGGCTTCAGTGCCCTGTGTCAGAGACAAAGAGACTGACCCGGGCTGAGCAGCAGGTGGGGGATGAAGGGCACGGTTGGCAGAGGCCTCGAGTGTAGCTGGACGACTCCCACAGGGTGGCTGAAGGAATGTCAGGTGGCTCAGGTCACAGGACACTCCCTCTGCCACGTCTGCAGGAGAGACGCGGAGCAGGAGGGGCGCCGAGCCCAGGGCCCTGGAGGCGGGCAGGCAAGCAGTCTGCAGCGGGTGGGAGAGTGTGGGCGAGCAGGGATGGTCCAAAGGGCGAGAAGAGTGACAAAGGACTGGTGATGGTGTCTGGCAGGGAGGGTGGGAGAGAGCACAGAGGATGGAGTGGACGTGGAGAGACCAGGAGCCAGTCCCATGAGGGGGGACATGAAGAAGGGGCGGGGAAGAGCACAACCAGTGAGGACCGTAGGGGGCGAGGGGGGAGGAGGCCCGTGGAAGAGGAGATGTGAGAAGTCGTGGCCCATTTAAAATGCTGGAGACAACCGTGTCAGGGCAGGGGATGGTGAGAAGACGGAAGGTCAGAGAAAAGCCCAGAGAATGACCTCCTCCCAAATGGTGGACCTGAGAAGGTAGAGGGTTTAGTGGTGATTTCAGTGGCAGATGGATTCGGTCCAGCCCCCTGGGGATGAAGAAGCTGGTCACCTGGGGGCAGGAGGGCAGGTCACCCAGGGAGCAGATGTCGAGGAGAAGAGCTGGGACTCCTTCCCATGACGGGTGGTAGGGAGTAGGTCAGGGGAGTGGAAGGGAAGCAAGATGGACAGGGAGCAGGGGAGAAAGGAGAGGTCTCACACGTGGCAGGGGCTCATGATGGGCACAGGCAGTGCTGCTGAGAAGGGGAAGGGGTCATGAAAAGCTCCCAGTCTGGGAGATTTCAGGGGGCAAGGAGACTGGAATGTTGAGATGGGATGGCAGAAGCAGAGTCAGGTGAAGACCCCACACCCTGGGCATTTGAAGACTCAGGACCCTCAGGAACAAACGGGGTGGGGGCATAGTGAGGTGGAAGAAGGGCGGCAGCACCACTGCACGGTCAGACCCCACCCAGGAACCTGTGGCAGGTGACCTCAGGGATACAGGAGGGAGGCCTGTGCATGGGTCCTGGGTGTGGGTAGCAGATGTGCTCAGAAATGCTGAGGGGGAGGTGCAGGAACCCAGGCTGGCCACCTTTCCCAAGGAGCATAGAATCCATGCCTCAGCTGGGCCAAGGGGTCAGGAAGGAAGGAAGGTCTAGCACGTAGCGCAAGAGTACATTCAAAAGCAGTGGGGTGTCAAAGGTCTAGTCTGCGAAGATAATGTGGGAGCAAAAGGGCCCAGAGGGAGACAGCAGCGGCATGGCAGTAGGGGTTCGGGCCTCTTGGTTGAGAGGCTTGTGATCAGGTGGACAACAGAAGGCCAGGGAGAGTGGAAAGGAGAGGAACGGGAGGGTCCTAGAACCCGCAGGGAGGGTCCTAGAACCCGCATGTGGTTTTGTGAAGGGAGCAAGACCAAGAGGGAAGGAGGGAAAAGGAGGGATCTGGAGAGTCTCACCGTGGAGGGGCAGGCATTTACCAGCTGAGCCCCGGTGAAGAAGGAATAGAAGCAGGGGAGATGAGGGAAGGAGGTTGGGCTGAAAGTGCAGGCCTGCGGTAACATCCTGTGGGCAAGGGCTAGACTGAAAAGGGAGGAGGGAGGAGGAAGGTGAGATGGGGAGAAAAGGGAACCGAAAGGGAAGAGGGAGGCCACAGCCAGTGGAAGGACCAGATGAGTGGCAGCAGACAGTTTCAGAGAGAACATGACCTGTTGAGGGGACAGGAAGAGTGTGAGCTGAAAGCAAGTCTCAGGAGGGAGCACATCTCGATGGTGAAGGGATGACCCAGTGCAATGGCATGACAGGCTTTGGGAGCCTTGACATACACAGGCACTGGAGAAAAGGCTGGGCACTTAACTGCACTAAGGAGGGAGAGAGAAGAAATGGGTTGTGTGAGGAAAGCTCCTGGGAAGCCATGTCAAAATGGGGTCTTATGGCAGCTGAAAGGGTCACCTCCCAGAGACAGACTGGGAGACAGTGATGAGAGGCACTGGGGAGGATGGAGGATGGAAAGTGCTGGAAGGGAGACAGACACCAAGAGGAGCAGCAAGAAGAAGGAAGTGTCAATTAGGAATCCTGGCACATCTGAGGGGTGCCTGCTAGAAGAAAGAGCCCAAGGCTAGACCACTCCAGCCGAGGCACGGGGAGGGGGCGCAGGAAAGGGTGGTCCCCGAGGGCTCCTGTGGCCAGGCTCTTTAATACGGATCCGGCAGGGAAGGAGTGGGAGGAGCAGGTGGGGTGGGGAATAGGGTTTGGGTCCCGGAGGGGTGACAGGAGAGCAGGGCTGGGGCTGACAGGGATAGGACGTGGGTCGGGCCAGGGGGACATAGCCATGTTCCAGGCACTGAGAAAACCATTTTCTTAAATGAGTGAGTGGACTGATAACAAGTCTGCGGTGCTGCTCCCAGGCTGAGGAGAGGGCAGGAAGACCAGTGCACCCAACCGCAGAGGACAAGGGAGGGTAGCTGCAGGAGAGGCGGGAGGGAAGTGGGCTAGGCAGGAGTCACAGAGGGATGTGAGGACCACAGGGGCAAGGCTGTGCAGGGACACGGTGTCATGGGTTTGAAATCGGGAGGGGAACAGAGGGAAGGAGACAGTGGCGAGCACTAAGACCAGTACTGGACGAAAGGTACTGTCACAATGCTGGTAAGTCATAAAGGATGGGGGGCGGGAGGGGGTGCGGGTGAGGTGTGAAGGGACAGCGCTCTAGGGCGCACTGGGCTTCGGGGCACATCAGTGTCATAGTGTAAATATGGAAGGAATGCGGTGGTGGTTCCAAGCGGACAGAGCCGGGTCAGTGTCCGAGTACAGGGAAACGTTGGGAACTTGGGGAACGGGGTGTCAGTGATGACTGGGGGAGGCTAGACGTGCGTGAGGGCGGAGGGCGGCGCGGGGAGTCGGCGCAGGCTTCTACTGCAGTGATTCTTGCCGAGGATGGGGGGGGGTGGCTTTCACCCGAGGGGGGCTGTGGGCATGGCCCCCAGGGCAGGCCTATCAGAACATCGGATGGGGGAGCAGTGCTCTGCTCAGTGCAAAAGCAAACCCAAAAACACACAAAAGCAAACCCAAAAACACGCCCAGATGGTGACACTGATAGGCGGTCTTGGGGGTCATGGGTCCTCGGGCGAGAATCACTGGGTGGAAGGGGCCGAGCGGAAGGGGGGCAGAGAGGGGACGCTTGAGCAGGTAAGCCCCTGAGCCGGGGTGGGTGACAGGGCAGGCAGCAGAGTCAGGCCCAGGCAGACAGCGAGCAAATGGATGTAGCCAGGAAGGCCTCTGGAAGGATGCGGGTATGAGGGGGGTGGCAGGGTGGGGGGTTGAGGCTGGGGTCTACTGTCAGTGGGTGGGGAGTGCAGACCAGCTGAGGACACTTGAAGAGGAAGGTGGAGGGAGATGGGAGTGGCTGGAGCGACTTCAGTGCCCTGTGTCAGAGGCAAAGAGACTGACCTGGGCTGAGCAGCAGGCGGGGGATGGAGAAGGGCATGGTGGGCAGAGGAGACCCCGAGTGCAGCTGGACGACTCCCACAGGGTGGCTGAAGGAATGTCAGGTGGCTCAGCTCACAGGACACTCCCTCTGCCACGTCTGTAGGAGAGACGCCGCCCGGCAGGAGGGGCGCCGAGCCGGGGCCCTGAAAGTGGGCAGGCGAGCAGTCTGCAGCAGGTGGGAGAGTGTGGGCGAGCAGGGGTGGTCCAAAGGGCGAGAAGAGTGACAAAAGACCGTTGATGGCACCTGGCAGGGAGGGTGGGAGAGAGCGCAGAGGATGGAGTGGACGTGGAGACACCAAGAGCCAGTCCCATGAGTGGGGACAAGGCCATGAGGAAGCCGGTGCAGGAGGAAGAGCATAGTGTAGGTAAGGCCATAAATCACAGAGGGATGTGAAGAATGTGGGAGATGTGGAAGGAGGCCAGAGGTTCAAGAGGGAGGGGTAGCTGGCTGTGTAGTTTTTAGAGACAACCCTGTCAGTGTGGGCCATGTCTAGGTCCTAGAGAAGCCTACAAGAGTACCAATTTTCTCATAAATGGCAGACCTGAAAAGGTAGGGTGCCTAGTGTGAATATGGACAGTAGATGGATTCCGTACAGCACCCTGGTGTTGGAGTCGGTGGCCACGGAGGGAGGAGGGCTGTCCTGAAGGGAGCAGTGAGGAGACAACTGAGTGTGTCACATGACTAATACATGATAGGGGAAGTAGGATGCAACGTTGATGGTGAACCAGAGGGTCTCTCAGAGACCTAGTTGTGGGGGAATAGGCAGAGGATGGGCCCAGAACGTTCCGTCTATACCTAGCGCAGGAAGAGGGAGACAGTAAAGACTTGAGGCAGCCACCAAGAGTGGGTCCATGGGATGTGAGTCATGTCAGGGAAATCGGTGGGAAAACAAAGGGACAGGCAGTAGGCAAGAGGGGACAGAATCTGTCAAACACACCAGAGGCTCATGGACAGCAAGGGGGCACAGTGGAAAAGGCGAAGACGGTATGAAAAACTCCCAATCTGGGGACATCAGATATCGGGGAACAAGACTGTCGTGTGTGGTACTGAGGCCAGATGGCAGCAGTAGAGCAGAGCACAGGAGAGGGAAGAAGCTATCACCTGGGCTTTCAGGATCATGTGGGGACAGGGGCCACCGTGAAGGAGGTGCCTGAGGGCTGGGGAAGCACTGCGCGACCGAAGGCCACTGGCGGGGCCGCAGGGAGCTCACGGCCGCTGCGTGGGGGGGTGGGTCCCCCACGCCTATGGCACATATGCTTTGAAATAGGGGAGGACCTAACAAGAAGTAATGGAGAAGTGACATTTCTCCACAGTCACCAAATCCCTGCTTCTGTTATTCCAGGGGGTGGTAAAGGGTGGAATTCTAACACGTGGCTGGGGACTCTGACAGGGACCTTCAGCTGGGCAGGGGGACAGGTTTCTTCAAAACCTGAGAATGCCATAGGTTTGGTCCAGAAAAATGATGTCGGCAGCAGAGGGACACAGGGGAGAGCAGGGGCAGAAGGGTGAGGTCTGGGGACACTTGTTTAGAGGCTTCATTGGGTGGACAACAGTGGTGGCAAGCCTTCCTGGGACAGAGCGCCAGCGTGGGCCCAAGCTCACACGGCCAAGCGGGATGGAGGGCACACGGGCATCTGGACAGTGTCAGTGGGGTGTGCAGGGCAAGGGTGATGGGCAGGAGTGCAGCAGGGGACCAGTGGAGAAGGAATGGAAGCAGGGGAGGTGAGGGAAGGAGGATGAGCTGAAGGTCAGGCCTGGGGTAGAGGCCTGTGGCAAGGGCTTGACTGAGAGGGGAGAGAGAGGAAGCTGAGGTGGGGTGAGGCTAGGGAAAAAGGAGCCTCAAGCAGGGGAGGCAGGTCAGAGCCAGTGGAAGGATCAGACGAGTGACAGCACATGGTTTCAGAGAGAACAGTAGCCTATTGAGGGGATGAAAAGAGTGAGAGCTGAGAGCAGGTCCCAGGAAGGGAGCACATCTGATGGTGAGGGGATGACCCAGAGGGACTACAGGACAGGTTTTGGGAGCTTTGAGGTGCATGGGTCCTAGGGAAGAGGCAGGGTGCTTTCCCTGGGCTGTGGAGGGAAAGGGAAGCAATGCAGCCTGTGAGGAAAGATTGTGGGAAAGAATGTCCAAATGGGGCCTTGATGCAGAGTGAGAGGAAGGTCACGTCTTAGAGATGGGCAAGGGGAAGGGAGGCACCCAGGGGACGAAGGAGCAGGGACACAAGCTGGACACTTGCAAGAGGGTGAGCAGAGGGAGATGGCAGAGAATGCATCCTGGCCCAGCTCCGAGGTGCCTCCCAAAAGGCAGCTCAGAGAGCTGGGCTAGCACATGGCAACCCGAGCAGTGGCATGGGGAAGGAGGGAAGAAAAAGGCGGTAGCAGTGGCTGCTCCCACAGCCGTGAATTTTGTGGCAAGGGTAGAACTTTTTGGCCAGGCTCTTTACTACGGATCC
>PITA01021763.1:0-31925 GCA_004023965.1 Spilogale gracilis | reverse complement strand
ATGGGCACCAAGATGAATATCTCCACACCTGCCAGCAAGTGGGCAGTGAAGAGCTGGGTCATACAGTTGTTAGAAGAAATGTTTTTTCTTGTTGCACCTAAGTCCCTGATTAGCCTGGGGACCACAGTGGACGTGTAGCAGAGATCCATGAGGGAAAGGTGACAGAGAAAATAGTACATTGGTTGTTTAATTAGATGATTGCAAGTGATCATGAGTAAGATGATGAAGTTTCCCATTAAAACAGCCAGGGAGCAGAGTAGGAATAAGGGAAAGAAATAGTTGCTTATTTCTCCATAGTCCTAATAAAACAAATTCTGTGACTTTTTTCTGATTCTCCATGAGGTTGAAGTGAGTCTAGAGACACAACAGAATCTTAACTCACCTGAAATGATATAGAACATATGGCATTTTTAGTAATACTTTAAATTTTGGGGGTATTTTTACATGAAAAAATATGTTGGTCACAGAGGAATTTTTGCACTTAAAGCTTGAAATCTTTCTTGTTAAAGACCAATATCATTATTCAAATAATGTTGAATGAAAGTGTACTAAATTCTGGGAATTTTTATGAATATTTTGCATGCATTTCACTCATAATAACCCAATAGTTACTTTCCTGATACGTTTTTCTATATGGGGGAACACAAATGTTTTTTTTCAAATATATCAATTCATTCAGATATTAAACGGTAACCTAAGATATAAACCTGAATCTGATGCCAAATTCTATGCTTTTGAGAGTTATGTTACAATATCCACTGACCAAAGGATTTCTATCTGTTTTCCACCTCCTTCAGTGATATGTCTGTTTTTTCCATTTCTGAATTAATACTCAAATAAATTGGCAGCCACTCAGACACCCGTTGATGTGTCTCTTGAGGGTAATTAGCTGAATGATTCAATATTTTGGTATTCTTTTAGTGCTGATGTAATACAAATATGTATTTTTCTCTCTGTCTTCTGCTAGAATAATTTCTTCAATGACTGGAGATAGAAATATAAAAACATATATATATATAACAAAGATCTGTATTATGTGTAAAGAACATTTATAACTTAATAATAAGGAAACTAGAACACTTAGGTTTAAATGATTATGCAAACTACTTGAACAAAAGTATACAAAAGAGGAAATACAAATAACCAATAGTAAGATGAAAGAAAAACTCAACCTCATTAGTCATCAGAGAAAACAAATGATAAAACCACAACAATACATCACCACAGGTCTCCTAGAATCATTCAAAGGAAATAACAGTACCTAGGGACAAAGTTGTAGAAAAATTGGGACTCAAGTTGTATTTTGATCTGCCCCACAATTTTAATGTTGCCTGGTATTCCATGCTGAACAAACCATGGATCCCAAAGATAACTAGTTGGGAGTTTTTAGAGTTTGTATTTACTTTCTGTTTCATACTGATTGTGAAAATAAACAAACAAAAACAGATTTTATAGTAAAGAATCTTAGAATGGCTTGCCATTGATTTCATGCCCTCGCTGTGCTAGCTCTCAAGCAATCAGAAGCAGGTTCCAGAAAACTTTTCTTATTGCTAAGGAGGCAGAAGTTCCCTCTGCCACATTAGTAAATTGTTTAACTTTTGTTTAACAAAATGTTCCCTCTGCCACATTAGTTAATTTGTTTAACTATGTTTGTATCATAGTTCACTACATTGGAATTATGCCATTTTTCTACTTGCCTAACATTCAGCTTTCTTAGAAACTCAGGTTCATTTAGAGAAAAGGGTATTCCATTGTGTTTGAATTCCAAGCAGAGGGAATGCAGTTCCCCATTCAAAACTGGATGTTTATCAAACATGTCTCCTCAGCATGGTTTCTAAACAAAGTCTTTCTCTCAGGGGAAATAACTAATTCCTGGGAGACAAAGTAGCAGCACCACAACAAGGTCCTTGAACCTATGGAAACCTCTTTAAATATCCATGCAGTGCATGATGAAAATTATTTTTGTTGATCACCTTTGCAGAATAAAATTCATTATGCTCAGAATAATTTGAATGTGCTTACTCCATACATCTTGCCTCTTGCCTATAGGACCAGAGCCATCTGTAGATGATGTCTCCGTAGTTTTTCAAAATAATCTATTCTAAATTCAAATTCCAAGTGTTGTGTAAAAACTTTTTGAGGCTTTAGGCTAGAAGAGAAGCTTTTGATTGATAAAAACACTTTCTTAAAAATAGCTGATTTGATATCAAATTATTTGATACTTCCTTCCGGAGTGTGTCATATATTTCTTATTGGAAGTTACTTATTTGAGAAGAGGTCAGTTTGAAGATGGGATTATTTCTGAACTACCCCAAACCCCCTAATATCATTTAGATCTTCTAAGTCCATAAGGTAAGGTTTCAATATTACTAATGCATCTTAAATATTGTTTCCTCCCATATATATTAATCATTGTTTCAGTATTCCATACTCACCCCATTTCTTCAAAATATAGTTGGTAAATATCATTCACCTAAGATGACAGATAAAAATTTAAAACTCAAGGAATTGAAGCCAAGTGTAGGATCTTGTTTTTTATCACTAAACAGTATGCTTTTGCAGTGAGACATCGACCTTAATAATCTAGACTAACATCAGAGTGAAAACAGAACATAAATACAGTTCTCAGATAGAAGAGACATAAGCATGAATAATGGATGACATGTATCATCAGCTGTGTCGTCCAAGCATGAATGGAGATTTCTTTCTGGTAAAAAAGGTTATGGATAATTGAGTCTGTGTGCCTTCTTTGGAAGTGAAACTGGAAAGGAGTCTTCCTGACCTTCTTGCACAGTTAAATGATTGCATAATTATCCCTCAAAATGTCAATAATTCCTATATCCTAGGTGCTTAAACAGTTACAAAGTAGATGAAAGTCCTCTGTGTGTATGACATGGTGGTGATACATTCAAATGGTTTTCCTTAAACCATGCTCATAAGAAACCTTTGATGTGAAAATGATTAATCTAGGGGCACCTGGGTGACTCAGTCATTAAATGACTGCCTTTGCTCAGATCATGATCCCAGGGTCCTGGAATGGAGCCCCACATTAGTTTCCCTGCTCAGCAGGAAGCCTGCTTCTCTCTTTCCCACTCCTCTTGCTTGTGTTCACTTTTCTTGCTGTGTCTTTCACTGTCAAATAAGTGAATAAAGTCTTAAAAAAAAGAAAGAAGTAAATTATTAATTTTGCTTTATAGATGAAGAAACAAGGCTGTAATGTGCTAGAAAGCTACTCCAGATAAAAGAAGGTGCAAATGGAAAAATCAGAATTCTAAACTGGTCTTTTTGATTTTCAAATCAAAGCAATTAACCACAGTGGAAATCCTTTTCAACATTTAATAGATGGTTTGCTTTGGGGATGTATAGTAGTGAGTAGGGAGAACTAGGTCTGAGGGGGAAGTCAAGTTAAAAAGATCTTTCAATTAATACAGTACCACATTTTTAAAATTTTATTGGATTTTTTAATTTTTGATTTTAGTTTTTATTTTTATTTGATAATTGGGTCTTCAAGTATGTGTGTGTGTGTGTGTGTGTGTGTGTGTGTGTGTGTGCTAATGAAATTGTGTTATAGACACTTGCCTCCAAAGTAGTAATAATGCAATTATAATTATTTTGGTCATACAAAAAAAGATTGCTAGTTCAATATTCTTAATTATAACAATATAGAGCATGGGTAATAATTTGAAGGAAAACCATGAAGAAGTATAATCTGAACTAATCTTTGCTCTGTCCTTTATTAGCATCTTGATCTTGACAGGATCTTTACCTTCTCTATATTTCTATTACATAATGTATAAAATAAGGAAATATTTTTTAATATCATTATTATCATAAACCTGGTTCTCTGACACTTATTCCTAATCTCAGAATGGATAGAATAATACCAAACACATGGGATGTTATCAGTTTTTAATGAAATCTTATCCATACAACCTTTGCTATTATGCCATGGACATATTAATCAATTATTAAAGTCTCTCTCTTTCTCTCTCTCTCTCTCTATCTATCTATATATCATTAGCAAATATTGAATCATTGTATTTAGATAATAAACATTATGAATTATTTTTATAATAGCTTTTGTATACTTTTTTTACATACCCACCACCAACATCTTGTTACTCCTTTGACAAATATTATTAATAATCTCTTAACTGGGTTTTCTGTGTCTGGTTTCCATCCTCTTACTAAAACTCACCCCATTTCATCCAACACACATGAAGAACTTTATTAAAATGATATCCTATATTCTCTCTTCCTCAAATTCCTCTTCACTTTTCCACCTATATTCTCACTGTCTTTCCATGGTTTCCCATTTCCTAAGGATAAAGGGAAAATTCCTAACCTTGCATTCATATCCTTCACATCCTAAACTACCAAACTTTTCTCACTTAGCTGCCACTATGTATTCAATTGACTACTTCCTGTTACATGGATAATCACCTCAGATGATGAAGTATGCACAGATAATCTCCTGCCTGTATGTTTAAAAATTTCCTCTTGTCCATACTGAAGAGAAATTTTAACTAATAAATAATTTATGTAATCTTAAAGAGCTCATAATTAATTTTCAATCTCAAAAAATCACGTGAGAATCCACAACTCAATAGAATCTAAGTATGCATTAGTTCCGAGATGAAGAAGCTTAATAAATTCAAAATTACATTCATCAAAAGGAATTTCTTTTTCAGGTAATTCAATTATTCCTAAAATGAAATAATGGAGAATGGAAACAATGTGACAGAATTTATTCTACTGGGACTCACAGAGAATCCAAAGATGCGGAAAATCATATTTGTTGTCTTTTTGGTGATTTACATCATCTCTGTGGTAGGGAATGTGCTCACTGTAGTCACTATCACTACCAGCCCATTATCACGGTCTCCCATGTACTATTTCCTGGCCTATCTCTCCTTCATTGATGCCTGCTATTCTTCTGTTATTTCCCCTAAACTGATCATAGATTCACTACGTGAAAAGAAGACCACCACATTCAATGCATGTATAACTCAAATCTTTTGGGAACATTTCTTTGGAGGTGCTGATATCATTGTGCTTACTGTGATGGCCTATGACCGCTATGTGGCCATCTGCAAGCCATTGTACTACACAACCATTATGACTCAGCGGGTGTGTGGCCTGCTAATGGGAGTGGCATGGGTTGGAGGCTTTCTTCATGGAGCCATACAGATAGTCTTTATCATTCCTTTACCCTTCTGTGGCCCTAACATCATAGATCACTTTTTGTGTGATCTGAACCCTTTGCTCAATCTTGCCTGCACTGATACCCACACTGTAGGGCTCCTTATTGCTGCCAACAGTGGTTTCTTCTGTTTCTTACTCTTTTTCCTCTTGATCATCTCCTATGTGGTCATTCTGCACTCCTTAAGGAACTCTAGCTTGGAGGCAAAGGGCAAAGCCCTCTCCACCTGTGTCTCCCACATCACAGTAGTTATCCTATTCTTTGTGCCCTGTATATTTATGTACATGAGACCTGTGGTTATTCTATCTATTGATAAAGCAGTAGCAGTGTTCTACACGATGATAACGCCGATGTTAAACCCCTTAATCTATACCTTGAGAAATGACCAGATGAAAAATGCCATTAGGAAATTGTGTACTAGAAAAGTTATTTCAAGTGAGAAATAAATATGCTTGAAGCTCAACATGGATTCAATGAAAACAAAGGTCAAAAGGACATTTTGGAAATTCTCAGAAAGGTATACTTATCAATTAAAAAACAAAGTAAAATACTATGAATGACAGCATCTGAATTGAGTGGAGAAAACATGTGTGCAAGAAGGAAAAAAAGCCAACCACAGCATATGCTAGCCTATGCTAGCATAGTCATATACATATTCATATTCACTACGAATATTCGCCACTTATATAACTGCTCTCTATAAAATATAACATATTTTTATTAATAACTTGCTCACTTTTTACATCTTGTTGATCATACATGCTTCCTATAAAATTTGAGTATAAAACAACTATAGCATTATAAAAGTGAAGAGCCATTTAACCTCTGAGAGTAACAAAGATTATCCCAAGTTTCCATATTTCCTTGTAGACTTCAGTGTCTTACTGTATGGTTCATGTTACCCACAATAGGCTGTTAACCCATTGCAAAGAATCATGACTCAAATGCACATCTTACTATTTGAGAGGAATTTATATTTATTAAAAAAAGGCACACTCCATAGAGTACTTACTATTTGTTCAAAATAGTTTCAACAAGGCAGCACAATTACTAGGTTACAATAAATATTGAATGATTGAGTAATGGTATAAAGGAAGTTAAATAAGGTCAAGAAAATTTAGAGCAAAGAGGGGCGCCTGGGTGGCTCAGTTGTTTGGGCTACTGCCTTTGGCTCAGCTCCTGATCCCAGATACCCGTGATCGAGTCCCTGCTCCATGGGAAGCCTGCTTCTCCCTCTCTCACTCCCCTTGCTTGTGTTCCTTCTCTGGCTGTGTTTCTCTCTGTCAAATAAATAAAAACTTAAAAAAAAAAAAAGAAAAAGAAAATTTAGAGCAAAGAGATAATACTAGAGACGAAGGACTTTTTTCCTACTTTTATCACAACAAACAGATTTCTAGCAAGATCTCTTTGAGAAATCACAATGTTTTTGAACTCCAGATTAAGCTATGTATTTACAAAGATTGAAACTGAGATTCTCAATGAAGGAGAAATAGTTTATATTTATATTTTCCCTGCTTTCAGCATGATTTCATCATCATATGAATGTGAGATGTTCATGCCATTTTACACTGTTAATTAGATTACTTCTAGGTAGGATTTCATTAAGAAAAGTTTTAAAAAGTATGTGGTTCCATCTATACACAAAACAACTTTAGGATAATTACATTTCATATATATATATATATATATATATATATATATTTCACATTATAAATCAATACACATTTGTAGACAAAAAGATATGCCAGACACATTGATAGTTGCTGGGTCTTCAGTGCTAAATAGAGAATAACAAGGGTCTTGCCATCAGAAAGCTTCAGACCCACTGAGACACCCAGAGGGGAACAGAATATGATAAGACCATGTTATAAATGGGAAGGTAGTGGCAACACAGGGGGCAATGAAACCATGCCTGAGGGACATACAACAAAGACCAGGTCAGGGAGAATTCCTAGATGAAACATGTCAAAAGGGGACACAGAGGATGAAAGGGAATGAATGAATTGGCGTGTGTTAGGGTGAGAATATTCCTAGGAGAGGATGCATAACAAAGCCTGAGGGTGAAAAATGTGCAGAAAACACAATCATTTTGATATGGTTGTGGCTATTGGCTCATATACTCATTCAATAATTAATTATTGAGCTTCTACTGTGTGTTGGGTTATAAGATGAAAATTGAGTTCCTAAACGTCTAAGTAACAAGACATGAAACTAGAAAGTTAGGGACAGAGAAGAAAGCTGAATGCCAAGTACCATGGGGAACATGTTGACAGGGTCTTCATAACTTTTCATACCTGTAGCTCATTTCTCTTGGCACTGAATAATACTCCACTGTCTGCTGCTGAAGCTTATTGATCCTCACCTACTGAAGGACATCTTGGCTGCTTCCAATTGTATGGACAGTTGTGAATAAAGATGCTGTTACACATTGTGTGCAGAGTTTTTTGTAGACATAAGTTTTAACTCCTTTGGGTAAATGCTAAGGAGTGAGATTGACAAATTGTTTCAGTTATGCAAGAAACTGACAAAGTGTCTTCCTAAATGACTGCACCATTTTGCTTTCCACCAGAAAAAATTAGAGTTCCAGTTGTTCCACAACCTCACCAGCATCCGTTGGTGATGGTGTCCTGCATTTTGGCCATGTTCATGGGTGTGTTGTGACAAAACCTCCTTTGAGTCATTCCCTTATCCAAGATGTGCAGATTAATTAATTCAAGAAGGCTCATGGACTTGAAGCCAATTGGTCTAAACCTTACAGTTGAAATATGACCAGTTCAGAATCTATGCCATGTTTGACCTGACATAAACATATTGAGTCCCATCCATCATTGTGAATTTGAGCATCAAAAAAGCGTGCTCTGGTCAACTTATGATGAATTCTACCTACAACAAAATTCTTACATAACGTTAGATTTTATTCCAAGGGCACTGGGCCATTACCCACAGTTTCTGGACAGCTACTAATGGAAGAAGAACTAGAGATAATGAGATTAAAATTGGCATGGGGGTGAACTCACCTGAGGGGAGCAGCAACAACTACATTTACCATGAGAATTGTCATTCCTGGGTACAGCGTCGAATTGAGGATCTGAGTTTTATACACATTGGCTCATAGTGATTCCACAGAGCTTTGGTCAGAGATCCAGAGAATCTCAAGGACACATCAGGTTTTCCCTTGACTCATTTGCAAATTCACATAGCAGAACCTGGAGAGAAACAGACTTTAAAAGCAACGCTTTTAAAAGACATTATTATCTTCTTCCTTTACCATATTGTTTTAGAGCTTTATCACATTGCATTATTGGTAGTTTCTTCCTCTTCAGTAAGAATAGGATTCCACAGCATGGTTCTACCACATTGTGTATGCTTATTCACTAGATGATGGGCATTTGAATTGTGTCCATGTAAGGACCTTAGTGAATAATGCTGCTGTAAACATCCATGAACAAGCCTTCATGTGGCCGTAGATTATAGTTTCTCTTGGGTTGACACCTAAGAGTGGAATTGCTGAGTTCTATGGTAAGTGTATGTTAACATTTTAAAAAACTTCCAGAGGGTTTTCAAAAGGGGTGGTACCATGTTACATTTCCACCAACAGTGCAGGAGAGTTCCCATTTCTGCACAACTTCACCAACACTTGGCATTGCCAGTCTCTTTAATTTTAGTGTGGAGTTTTAAATATTCTCTTATGACTCATACTTTCTGTAGGGCCCTCATAATTTCTGTAGTTACAATTAGGTGGTAACAAATCATCTATTGGTGTAATAATGCATTTTATGTTTTAATATAAGCTAGGGATTTCCCTCTAAGGATTGGTATACTTTTTTGATAAATAGCATTTGTATTAGGTTTCTTTTTATTATTCCTTAATTTCTATTATGATTTATTTTCACTTACTTTTTGTTAAAAATATTTCCAAATTAGCATATATTCAAAAGTGACTGTTACTCTTGTATTATTATTTCATACTTTAACTGAATTGTCATTAGATAATTTGCTCTGAGTGACTCAGAGAATTTGACACTTGTGGAGAACATACTTGTAGTAAAAATAAGATAAATTATATTAATATCAAAATTCATATATTTTTAAAAGATTTTATTTATTTATTTTACAGAGAGAAGCACAGCCAGAGAGGGAACACAAGCAGAGGGACTGACAGAGGGAGAAGCAGGTTTTCCACTGTGCAGGAAGCCCGATGTGTGTCTGGATCCTACCTCTCCAGGATCATGACACAAGCTGAAAGCAGTCACTTAACCAACTGAGCGACCCAGGTACCCCTCAAAATTCATATTTAAACTCATATTCACTCAACAGCAGATGAGTGTAGTGGTTTTCTTTTTATATATCCGTAGTTTGCTGCTTACCTTTTGGATCCAATTCTCTATATCCTTCTACCTGTATACACATTCAGATTTGTAATGTTTCTGTGTTGCCAAAATATCAACATTGCATGATTTTAAGAATTGTTAATGGCTCTTGTATTAAAGCTTATTTTAAATATATATTATGATAACAAAATAATATCAAATATATATACGTGTGTGTGTGTGTGTGTGTGTGTATGTATGTGTGTGTATATCATTGTTTCCAATATTACTATATTTTGGGTGTATGGGTAGCTCATTTGGTCAAGTCTGCCTTAACCTCAAATCATGTTCCTAGGGTCCTGGGATCTACCCTAGCTGAATAGGGCTCCCTGCTCTGTGGGAAGCCCATTTCTGCCTCTTCCTCTGCCTGCCACTTCCTCTTCTTTCTGTGTCTTTCAAATAATTAAATAAAATAAATCTTTAAAATTAAAATACAATAAAAAACCAAATCTGACTGCATTTTGACGGCTCTATCTTTTCCATGCTTTCAGTTTCATTTTTTTTATGCCTTAGGAGTTAAGTGCATCTTTTGTTAAAAAAAAAAAAAACAAACACAAAAAAACAACAAAAAAAACGTATCAATAGATCATCTATGGTTAACAAACACATTTTTCAAAATATTCAAAGCAATTCTACTTATAACATCCTTGAATACATAATGTCTGAGTGTTTAGCAACAAGAGAATGGGTCAATTGTCACATATCCATGTAGTGAGATAATTCAGATCAATGAAAATAATCAGGAAATAGAACAAAGAATGAATCTTCCGAATATGCTGAGAAAAATGGGCACTGAAGAGTATAACCTGCATTACTGATTTTCTACAAATTCAAACACTAAGTAAGTTTACTCAGTTTTATAGAGGCAGGTCGTAATTACTTTCTGAAGGTGGTCATTTCAAAGAAGTATGAAGAGGACTTCAGGGGTACTGGTAATTTGTGACTTTTGATCTGATTGCTGATTCCATGATATTGGACACTGTATTGATCTACCCATTCTACACATGAAGATGATCTTTATTCTAGTAACAAAGTTGGTCATTTAAGTACATGCTCATTGAATCTGTAGACTATAAATGTTTTATGATGTTTTCAAGGCATACAATCAAATATTGCTGTAGTTTTGCTTCTTCATTACTAGCTGATGAGAAAGTAGTTTGTCCAATTTCTCTTCTTATAAAAAAAGGTTTAATCTTTTCTCCCTCATAATTATTTTCTGTTATTTATGCTCTTAGCACAGTGCCTCCACATGCTTGTCGTTGCTGCATCACATCTCTATGACTGAAAACAGTTTCAGGGCACCTGAATGGTTCAGTCTCTTAAGCCTCTGTCTTTATTTCCGGTCATGATCTGTGGGTGCTGGGATCAAGCCCAGTGTCCCGCTCCCTGATCAAAGGGGAGCTGGCTCCTCTCCCTCTCCCTCTGATCATCACCCATCCTCTTGTGTACACTCTCAAATAAACAAAATCTTAAATAAATAAATGAATAAATAATAAAACTCAGTGTTGTAACTATCTTCCTTATCATAAAATTCCACTATCTGGTCCCTTCTCTGTCACAATTGCTATGTTCTTAAAAGATTTTATTTTACATGCTATAAAACATGAGCAAAAGGTCTTACACTAAAGTTGCAAGGTTTTAAAGTGTTATCTGTTTTCACTAGAAAATCTGTTTCAGAAGACTTTTCATTTTGTTACAAGATGACTTCCTTTGGGTATTGTGCTGCAATGTATTTCTTGATTAATTAACTTTATTTTTTAGAGCAGGTTTAATTTATTACAGGATAGAGAGGAATAGAAGGGAAACAACAAGATCCCATACACCCCTTCCCCCTCACCAGGATAACTTCTCCCTCCAGAGTGTTACATGTGTTACAGCCAACAAACCTACACTGACATATCGTATCACCCCAAATCCAGTTTACATCAGGGCTCACCCTTAGTGTCATACATTCTGAGGATTTTTACATATATGATAACATTACCCCAAATTCAGGGACATAAGAAGAGTTTCCCTACCCTGAAAATGCTCTGTGCCCCACCTACTCATCTTCCCTAAGCCTTGGCATCCATGGACTGATCTTCTTCCTGTTTCAGATGTCATATACAGATCGTCCTCAACTTACAATGGATTCACTTATACATTTTCAACTTTACAATGGTGTAAAAGTGATACACATGCCATAGAAACTATACTTTGAATTTTGTATATGGATCTTTCAAGGCTACTATTAAGCAGTACAATCCTCTCATGCGATGCTGGACAGGGGCAATGAGGTTCCCAGTCAGCCAAGCAATGAAGAGGGTCAACAGTCAAGACACTTACAGCCATCTGTACCCATATGGCCATTCTGAATTTCACATGCAGTATAGTGTTTAACATGAGATAATCCATGCTGTCTTACAAAATAGGCCTTGAATTCAATGACTTTGCCAAACTGTAAAATAATAGTGTAGGTGTTCTGAGTACACTTATGATAGGCTAGGCTAAGCCGTGAATTTTGGTAGGTTGGGAGGATTCCATGTATTTTTTTATTTAAAGCGTGGTGGCCCAGTCAGTTAAGCAGCTGCCTTTGGCTCAGGTCATGATTCCAGTGTCCTGGGGTCAAGTTCCATGTCTGGCTCCCCACTCTGCAGGAAGCCCACTTCTCCTTCTCCCTTCTCCCTCCACCCTGTGTGTGCTCTCTCTCTCTCTCTCTCTCTCTCTCTGCTCACTCTCAAAAAATATTAAAATCTATAAAAAATAAAAAATAAGAATCTTTAAAAAGCTGTTTTCCACTTAGGATGGGTTCATATTTTCCTTTGTAAGTGAAGGAAGACCTGTAGTTGAAATCTTACAACAGGGTGCACCTTCACATTGACTTCCTTCACTCTGAAATATGTATTTAGGTTTTCCTGCTTAGATCTTCTTACTATAACAGCTCAGTTGTCTTTAGTGCTAAATAATATTCCATTCTGCAGATATACAATGGTTTATTTATTTATTCACCTACTGTAGGGCAACTTGGTGTCTTCCAAGTTTTGGAAGATTTGTGATTATGAGTAAGGCTGATATCAGTAACCATGTGCAAACAAAATGCACTAGTTTTTTCATCTTTTCTGTGCATAAATCCCATATTACTTATCTTTTGTTGGTTCTCTATCTCACTCTCCTTGTCATGGCAGGAGGAAAAGTCTTTGGTTGTGGATCCAAGGACTAATCATCTGTTTATCAGTTTTCTCAGGTAGAGGTGAGCAACACATGATTCTTTTATATGTAGTTCATTAACTGAATGGAAAATGATCCTAAACTCTGGCCAATAGGTAGAATGCCAGGAAGGGTGTTTCAGCATTCTGAATTGTAGATTCTCAGTCTGCCTTCACTATTTATTATTACTTATGTCAGTGAAGCATAAGGAGAGTTGAACCCAGGAATCACATTACTTTTTTTAAGGTTTTATTTATTTATTTGACAGAGAAACACAGTGAGAGAGGGAACACAGTTGGGGGTATGAGAGAGGGAGAAGCAGTCTTCCCACCGAGGAGCAGGGAGCCCTTGTGGGGCTCAATTCCAGGACTCGGGATCATGACCTCAGTCGAGGCAGACACTTATGACTGAGTCACCCAGGCACCTCTCCAGAATCCACTTAAAAACAGTTTCTACTTTTGGCACCAGTGTGGCTCAGTCAATTAAGCGACTGCCTTTGGCTCAAGTATTGATTCCAGGGTCCTGGGATGGAGCCTTGTATCAGGATCCCTGCTCAGTGGGGAGTCTACTTCTCCCTCCCCCACTACACCTTGCCATCCCTAACCCCCTGCTCTTGTTCATGCTCACTCGTGCACCTTTACTCTCTCAAAAATATAAATAAAATATTAAAAGAATTAAAAAGATTCTATCTAAATATTTTTTATTTGCACAAATGATTTCTGTGTGAACAAAAGAATTTATATCGGAAATTTAAATTGCTTCTTATAGTTTTAAATTATTATTTTTATTTTTTTAACATTACAACTTCTGAACTACCAGAGAATGTCTATCACTGTGTGGTCCGGCCTCTAAATGCCCTATATTAACAAAGCTATTATTAAGAATACTTCCCTTTATAATTCACTAATAATATATCATTGGTTTGTTTGCTTTGGTTCAATTATTTTTCATGAAGCTTCCCCTACCTATACCATCTTAATACCCCACAAAATTAACTTAATTTGTAATTAATTTTGGGAAGCACGAATCTGTACTTTTTCAATGATCATTTAAATCCCGTAGTCCTATTGCTTCCATTTATTCCCCTCATGAGAGTGATGATCTACTAACTCCAGGAGGTAGTCCCTGCCTGATTCATTCACATCTTCCTCCTTTCCTTCTCAGAGTTGATTATCAATAAATTTCTTCAAGTTAAGAATGCGTTTCCCATGAAAATAATGATGGGCACCAAACCCTTCTCATGGCTTTTTTCATCTCTGTATTTCTCATGGTATAGATTAGGGGATTTAACATCAGAGCAATGATGGTGTTAAAGAGAGCAAATATTTTGTCCTCAGAAAAAGTAGGCAGACAAAGATTGCAGGCCCAAAAAATAAGATGACCACAGTGATATGAGACCAACAGGTGGAGAGGGCTTTGCGTCTTCCTTCAGCTGAAAGATTTCTTAAAGTGAACAATATTATCCCATAAGAAACAAACAAGACAACAAAGGTTACTAAGGCAACCATACCTGAAAAGGCAACTACAAGAACACCAGTGATGTAGGTATCAGTACAAGCCACCTTTCTCAGAGGAAAAATATCACAGAAGTAGTGATCTATTTCATTAGGACCACAGAAGGGCAAACCAATTGTAGTGGAAAACAGAGGAAATACATGGATGGCCCCACCAGCCCAAGCAGCTAAGACTAGGAGATGGCACCTTGTCCTGCTCATGACAATCACATAGTGGAGAGGTCTGCAGATGGCAGCATAGCGATCAAAGGCCATGGCAGTAAGAATGAAGATCTCAATGCCTCCAAAGAAGTGCATGGTAAAGACCTGTAACATGCAATGACTGTAGGAGATGTTTTTTCTGTCTACTAGCAGGTCAGCAATTAACTTGGGTGTCACCGTGGAGGTGTAGCAGATGTCCATAGAGGATAAGTGACTGAGGAAGTAGTACATGGGTTGGTGAAAAAGAGGGCTGCATCGAACTGAGACAAGGATCAGAAGGTTTCCTCCAACAGGGCAACGTAACAGAATAAGAAGAGCGTAGAGCAAATTATTTCATGGTCTGGTCATATGAAAGTCCTAAAAGTATGAATTCTGGAATGTTTCTCTGGCTTTTCAAGTATTTAGCTTTGTGTATGCTTCCATGAGCATTTACATTTCTGAATGAAAAAAGATAATTCTAGGTGAATATTAACTGCATGGATATTATATAATATAATTTATTGAAATGCATATTTCCATAAGTATTGTTAAGAATAATTATTCTGATTTATGAAACTGAGCTGATTATTCTTTTCATGCTGTCTTTTATAAATCTATCATGAAACATTTGT
The DNA here is from genome assembly GCA_004023965.1 of Spilogale gracilis. Taxonomy (NCBI): domain Eukaryota; kingdom Metazoa; phylum Chordata; class Mammalia; order Carnivora; family Mephitidae; genus Spilogale; species Spilogale gracilis. The sequence goes on along the minus strand of PITA01021763.1, from coordinate 16,840 downwards.
AATAGCAATAATGAGGATAATTACATATTTTACTCAATAGTACAGGTAATTATTTAAATATTATTTCTAAAATGCATATTATTACTATTAATAATAATTTTAGATAAAGGACTGCTAATTACATCATTAAGGCTAAAACAAGGAAAGTTTTTCTTTAGCATATTTCCCAAGTCTTGTAACTTACACATAAAATGAACTTTCCTTCTTTTAAAACTATCTGAGAAAGTTTCCTTAATTTTCTGGGAATGGATCCTGAAGAAATGCACATTTGTTTGAACTCCCAAACTATAAGTTGTGTGGAGCAGACTACACTTTCCTACCTGGTCAAACTTTGTCAATGGTTACTGTTAAACCAACGGAATTGCTCTGACTTAAAAAGCAAACAGTAGTTGAAAATAAAGAGTACATATCAGTTAATGACTGGAATCTTGAAAAATATTCAGGAAACCCATTCCTTTGTCGTATTTATATTTCATGAATTAAATACAATTTCAAAATAATTGTTGTCCTTGACATTTATGATATCAATTGATAAAGGAAAGGTAAAATTGTGAAATTTGCCGCATATTTTTGAATTATACACTTGTCCTGGCTTTGGCAGGAAATTTCATATTTTAGATACAATCTAAAGATGAAATGCCAATAAAAGGGGATAATACTGAAAAGTAACTTGAAGACACTCTTCCTGGTGAGTTAGAACACAATGATACTTGTTGCAATAATGAATAAATGAAAAATCCAGGAATTCACATCTCTGTATCTGAACTATATCTTAAGACATCACTTAATCAGTGCAAAATGAGTGTAGGATAAAGAGAAACCACTTCCAGGAGCTATTTTACCCATTAAGGAGAAAACACCTGATTCTAGTGGGTTTGCCAAAGCCAGCACCTTCTATCTTAGTCTGATTCTCAAGTGACAGACATATCTGGGCCCCCGAATCTCTATCACAGCTACAACATGCTTTTGTGACAATATTATTTAGCAACCACCACCTGTAGAGACTCACAGATTTAATATCTGTGTTATTGGTATTCCTCAAAAAGATTTTAGATGGCAAATAGTTGACAACTATGACATTTTTAGAGTAATCTGTACCTTAAGACATCAATTCTATTTTAAATCACTATTCAATATTCTAACCTCAGAAATGTAGAAATTTTCAAATTGTTCCTACTTTGCTTTCAGGACCACTAACAAGGTTCCCTGTCCTCCTTTACATAACAAAATAGAAGAATTATGTCACAGAGTGCTGAGCAGTTAACTCTAAGGAGCACTGAAAAGCTTTAGGAGTGTGAGGATCATTGACCTATCTTCTACTTATTGCAACTGACACTACTCTTTGTTTATGAGGTAGAAACAATGTTGATGTTTCAGATATACCTAATTACTAAAACAAATTGATTTATAGGCAACTTTTATCTATGTAGACTGTGAATAATAAAAGTATGGAAACACTTGAGCAATTCAAATCTCTGACTCTAAACAGAAGAGTCATAGCAAAAGAATTTAATTTCTCAGGATTAAAAAGTAACACAGTGTAAATGATAAAAGACAGAAATCCTGTTTCATCCTCAATCTGAGGCTATCTTTCATGGGAAAGAACTGAGATGGATGTCATGAAAGACAATATGGGAAAACTCTTTTGATTTCTCCTCTGAGCAGAAAAGAATATGCAAGACAATGGTTGAATGGACACCCTGTCTGTCTTTTTGAGAATTCATGTAAGTGAAAAGGTTCAGAACAATTAATATACAATTATATTCTAGGATTTTCCAATTCTAAAACATTTGAAATAGTTTGCTTTCATTTTACAAAAATGTAAATTCCTCATCAGGATTCCTGCTTGTTTTTTAGATCATCATTGGAATTTCATCTGCAGTAGCTCAAAAGCCCAGCCTGTATTTTAAGGAAAGTTGCTCTATGATCTGTGCTGTTTTCAGAGGTTGAAGGAAGAGGGAAAAGTCAGTTGAGGAGATTTACTCTCATCAAACAATAAACTGGTAAAAAGGACCCCTCCCATGGAAAAACTGCAGTCATAATGGTTAAATAAAGAACATCACCAAACACTGAACAAGTGGTTGAAACAATAACAGCACAGCTGTGGTAGAAACTGAGCATCTCAAATCAACTGACCAGTGAGATCCTTGAGCAAATGGCTTCATCTCTTTAGGCTTCCTCTTTATCATATTACAACTAAGATATCACTAAAAAATTCAGAGTTTTAGTGTTGAATACAGGTGGTAATATGAAATAGCTAGTTACATGTGTGGTTCAAAATTCTCATGTTTCTTTTACAGTCTTTCCTCATTGAAGGATCAGTTTAGGGCCACAGATTGTCATGAACCCACACACAGAATCAATGGTATAATGAAGGAAATAAAAAAATGTGCAATATGGATTTAGCAAGTATGAGCATGGTAAGCTCCGATTGAAACAATCTCTCCCCGAAACTCTATTAATATCATCACCAATTTGTTATCTTAGTTGCTCCTTTTTTTTTAAAGATTTTATTTATTGGGGTGCCTGGGTGGCTCAGTTGGTTAAGCGACTGCCTTCGGCTCAGGTCATGATCCTGGAGACCCGGGATCGAGTCCAATATCGGGCTCCCTGCTTAGCAGGAAGCCTGCTTCTCCCTCTCTCACTCCCCCTGCTTGTGTTCCCTCTCTAGCTGTGTTTCTCACTGTCAAATAAATAAAAGCTTTAAAAAAAAAAAGAAAAAACGATTTTACTTATTTATTTGACAGAGAGGGAGATCACAATTAGGCAGAGAAGCAGGCAGAGAGCAAGCTGGAAGTGGACTCTCTGTTGAGCAGAGAGCTGGATGCAGGCCTCAATCCCAGAACCCTGAGATCATGGCCTGAGCCTAAGGAGAGGCTTTAACCCACTGAGCCACCCAGGAATCTCCCCTTATTTTAAAAAGATTTTATTTATTTATTTCATAGAGAAAACCCCAGCTAGTGAGGGAACACATCAGGGGGAGTGATAGATGGAGAAGCAGGCTTCCCGCTAAGCAGGGAGCCCAATGTGGGACTTGATCCGCACACCCAAGAATCATGGCCTGAGCTGCAGACAGGTGCTTAAGGACTGAGCCACCTAAGGTCTCCTTATCAATATTCTGAATGCTAATTTCTATTATAATTCCTTTCTCTACAAAGGGTATCCAAATGCTTACTTTTTGGTATTATTGAATACAAATTATGTGCACCTTCGGATTTTGCTGTTTATGAAGAAATAGAACCTTTCATATTTATATAAAACTTTCTACTACACATTCAAACTTTTCCTTACAGTAACAGAATGTAGGGGACTCTAAACGTACCCTGGTTGGATCAGATTTTAGAAGGCAGATGTTTTGAAATGTAAGAAATTCTGCTAGAATACTTATTTTAGCATAAACTGGTCGGTATCTTAATCAGAACACGGAGGACAGCCTGTATTCAAGGGCTGGGAAACTATGATATTCACTGCCTACTTGAAGATGGTCTATCGAACTCTCCTATTTTGCTCCCCAAAGAGGAGGCTTCTTGCTTATACCTAATGTTCCATTAAAACTAAAGCATGCTGAAATATTTATAGAGTAATCAAATTGACCTGTGCTGCAATAGAAGTTATATGCTTCAGAATGAAATTGAACAGAATAAATATGAAGGACACACAATTATTCTAGCACATGTGTAGCAGTACCCTTCCCAGACCAAGGTACAAGGAGGCAATTCACTAACCATAAGATTCTAGTGGCTGTCTGGTTAGTTTTGGGGCTGCATCAGGAAACATTTGTCCTCAGATACACACTCTGCCAATTTGTCTCCAGTGCCAAAACCTGGAATCACATGCAGAGAATTAAACCCAGAATTCAAACACGTATAGATGAATTATCTGCCAGTATTTTGAGAATTCAACATGTCTTCAACTTTCTACACTTTATAAGGTTAGTGGCCTTCCAATATTCACTAAGGCTTGGTGATGCAATAAATGGAACTTCATCCCTCAGGAAGGCAGCCTGGGAATTTTGGAAGCTGATTTAGCTGCTTAATAATAGCTCAGAAGAAAAACTAAGCAAAGTGATTTTATATTCCTACAAATGTTAACAAAGTTTTGACTTCCTAGGAATCATCCCTTTATTTTATGCCTATGTCTGAAGACCATTTGGTTCAGAGGAACAGAATAAAACTTAAGTAGCAATGTGAGACTGAATAATAGATCTTTGAAATCTTTATGTAATTATATTCCCAAAGGCATTTCTTGACAGGTCTAGGCTCAAGTGTGACAAAGCCATTGTCCATAATAACATGCTTGGTGCCTTTGTGTATAAACTTTCCACAGTTGCCTATCTTAAAAAAAAATGGTCCATTTTCCTTGAAGGCCCTAAAGGCTATAGCATGACTGCCCAGTGCTCTTCCAGCTCCTTGAGGAGAAGGAGGGAAATTGTAGCCTATAATAGTATCAGGTTAGCAAAATTTAGGAAATCTGAAGTGAGATAGGACAATGAACACCAAAGATGACCACTTTCAGTGCCTTTTTTGGAAATTATCAAGATCATTGGTGTGCAGGGTAGGTAGATAAATAAAATCAGTGACTTGTGATATTATAATTGGTATGAAGTTAACATGGATGGATGAGCTCTTGGGAAACAGGAGATATGCATATATATGAAAGAATAAACATGCCTTCCCTATAACATGGCAGGAAGGAAAGCAAAAATGATATGGAAAAGTCAGAGGAAGGAAGCAAATGTACAGCAAAGCCTTTAATGTGTTTCCCATCTGGTTCTTTCTCATTCACTGACTATTCACAGGTTGTTAGGCTCATTCTCATCTGCCTGCACCAAAGCCATTCTGTCTCCCTCTAACATACACCTAACCATACATGTAGTTTTCTCATACAGGAAGGGTCAGGAAATTAATTTTATATATTTAATCTGTTTCAGATGAATATACTTAGCCAAAAGGTAACAATAGTTTATTGAGAGATTGTTGGGTGGATCAAGTTCATCATTTTACTTAGTGCCCTTAATAATTTATATTTTGAGACAATTTTTAATAGCTTTAATACACAGGTAAACACACAGAAGTTTCTAGAGGTTAAATAATGCTCAAATAGCCAGTAAGCAATTGAAGCAAGAAACGCATTTTTTAGTTTTAGTGCATACTTCAGGGCTTTAATAACTCTGAGGAAATGAAGGATTCTTGTACTTCACCTTAAAGGACATTGTAATCCAGTGATTCAGAGCTTGTCTACATCAACATTATTCCCAGTGTTGACTAAGCTGTACTCAAGAGCTAGCCTGTATCAATCCAGAGCAGGAGGCAGCTGGTCGTATCTCCAACCTTCTCCCTGTGCGCACATGTGGACAATGCTTAGAGAAGGACACAAGTTGCATTCACATCCACAACTGGTTAGTTCATCCCTCCTTATATACTAGTTCTGCTGCATAGCTTTAATTTTGGTGAAGGGTAAATCATCATTTTCATGGACATGTGTTTTAGATTTATTTATTTATTTTGGGAGTGAGAGAATGAACATTGTGGAGGGGTAGAAAGAATGGGAGAGAAAGTGTCAAGCAGACTCCATGCTGAGGGCTGAGGGCTGCAAGGGGCTTGATCTGAAGACTGCAGGATCATCACTTGAGCCAAAATCAGGAGTCAGATCTTTAACCAACGTCACCCCATAAGTACCCCTAGTTAGGCACTTTCATCACACATATTTAGAATTTTTTTTTTCCTATAATCCACTGTCATGAAGATCTCCTATATTTCACACCATTCGTTTTTCCCTCTACATTTCACATATACTTCCAAGATCCATATTAAATAAATCTGTAGAGATGCAATGTACAAAGCAAAGTTTTTGTCTTTTTTTTCCCAGTAGATAGAGATGCTCAATATTTCACTATAATTTGTCCCAAAGACCATTTTTACACCATTGAATTGACTGTAGATATTTGCTTAGATTAGCTGACCATATATGTGCAGGGGTACTAAGGGGCTCTCCAGTCTGCTTTGTTGTTCTTCTGCGATATCATTATGAAAATGCCACATCATTTTGAGCACTGCAGTTTTGTAATTTTGCTGGAAATCAGATCTTGTAAGTTCTCCAACTTCATCCTTTTTTAAGTTGTAGGAACTAATTTAGGTCCCTTGTATTTCCATAAGTTTTAAATCAGTTTGGAAAAATTTTAAATAAGTGCCTGTAATTATGTTTGAGAAGGCTCGTATTTGGAAGTTCCTTTGTAGAGAATTCAGCTCTTCATGATGTGGAGTCATCTGTCCATGAGCATCATTTTTTCTGTTCATTAAGATATTTAATTCCCTTCACAAATCTCTTACTTTCAGAGTGCATGGTTTCCTTATATCTTCCTACATTTATTCTTAATTATTTTACAATTTTAAGACATTGCAAAGGAGATTTTTAAAATCCAGTTTCTATTTGTAAGTTACTGGTACAAACTATACAATTCATTTTTACATATTGATGTTATGTCTTGCAATCTTACTAAACTCTCATTATAAAGTTGGAGAAATAGAATTGTTTACATAAAAATTCTAAGGGTGTGTGTGTTTTTCTGCTAATGTAATAGTGTTATATACACTTGCCTCCAAAGAAGTAGTTTGCAAATTAATAAAAAGCATTTGTAATTATTGTGGTCATATAAAAAAGATGACTAGTTCACTGTTGTTAATTATAGCAATATAGGACATGGGTAAGAAATTGGAGGAAATCCTTAACAACTATTATCTGAAGTAATGCTGGTTTTGCCCTTAATTAGTATCTTGATCTTGGCAGGATCTTCCCACTTCTCTATGTTTCTATTACGTAAGGTATAAAATAAGTATAAAAACAATAGCAGGAATTATTTTACAAGTTCATGGTGGGGATTGAAGCAGCAAATGTGTGCAAGAACACTCAGAGCCACTAAATATTCAGTGAAAGTCAATATTGTTCTTGCTATTATTACCACCAAGTTAAATCTCTGACACTGTTTCCTCATCTCAGAATGGATGGAATAATACCAAACACACAAAGGTTATTAGTATTCCTCATGATATATATACATATGTATATATGTGTATATATATATACTTTTATGTTTAATTTTATACATTATAGTATAATTTATAATTTAGATTACTTTAGAATTATAATACTATTTCTAAAGATGCTACAGAAATTATGAGTCATAAGAGAATATTTCCAGGGGCGTCTGGGGGCTCAGTTGGTAAGCGCCTGCCTTCGGCTCAGGTCATGATCCCGGAGATCCGGGATTGAGCCCCACATCGGGCTGTTGCTCGGCAGGAAACCTAATTCTCCCTCTCTCAATCCCCTTGCTGTGTTCCCTCTCTTGTTGTATTTCTCTCTGTCAAATAAATAAATAAAATGTTTAAAAAAGAAAGAGAATATTTACAATAACTCTATGCTAAAATATAAAAAGATTAACAATGCCAAGTGCTGCTCAGGTTGTGGGAAATGGGAAATCTCCTACATTAGTGGTGGAAATGTAACAGCACCAGTCCGTTTGAAAACACTTTGGCAGTTTCTTAAATGTTAACATACACAACATATAACTCAGCAATTCCACTCTTAGGTATCAAACCAAGAGAAACAATAATCTGTGACCACACAAAGGCTTATGCATGAATGTTCAGAGCAGCATCACTCACTATTGCCCCTACCCGGACACAATTCAAATGTCCATCAGCTAGTGGATATGATAAAAACTGGTGCCGACTGCTTCCCCAAAAAGAACCCAGGATGCTCAGGATAATGCAAATCACACAGCAAGGTTTAATTCCAGCTAGCTGGGGTCCAAGTATCTACCCGGTGCAGCAGGTTTCAACAAAGACCCCAAATGCAAGGGTCTAGGGATTTCAAACAGCAAGCATGAGTCACACAGTAATTTTCTTGGTTGGGTGAGATAACATTTTAACCCCCCCCCCCCCAATTCCCAGACTGCCCAAACATTCCAGGAGCTAAAGATAGATGCACAAATAGTTTCTTGACTTAACTGCCCTCATTTGGATAAACACAGGCCTTGTAAAGGCATAATCACCAGGGGGTCTTAGATATGTAGAGGCCTAAATCACCAAGGGGTTACAGAGCCTGTTATGGCTGCCTTGAAGCTAAGCAGGCCCTAACATTCCCCCCTTTACTCATTCATAATGAGGAATCTTACTCATTTAGGTGAGAGGCCTCTATATTCTTGGGGCCAGATCTATATTTTAAACTCAGTAACAGACAAAGGACTGTTTAAATTTATACCATGGCCAATTTTAGTTACCCAGGAAAGGGTAGGAGAGAGGGTTAAGGATCAGAGCCAATCGCACACAGATGGAAAAATGCTCATCATAGTCACTTTTAAACATATAAGGTGACTCAGAAGCTCCCATATCAGTAGGCAACAATAACCGTAACAACAAAGTTATCGTGTTTTGAGTTTTATTTTTTTTTTATTTATTTTTTTTTTTTATTGTTACTAAAATTTTTTTTTTCCAGTGTTTCAAGATTCATTCCCCATTCCCCACACCCAGTGCTCCCCGCTTTAGGTGTCCCTAGTACCCACCACCAGGCTCTCCCATCCCTCCACCCCCCTCCCTCCAGTCCATGGTTGGCAGGGTCTATCGGCAGTGGCATCCATCTCTGAGGGGCGTTTTCATCCCTTTGTCGTGGCACGCATGAATCCAGGTCCTGATGCCTTCTACTTTACTGCCCTGGGAGTGGTCAGGATGACAGTAAATGTCCCCTTCCATGGAGCCTCCAGGTTTTCCACCTGGTGGTGGCGTACCCAGACTAAATTTACATAGGATGTGCTCCGCACCCTAAGGAGAGTGAAGGGAAGGAGATCCACCCATCCACTTCCAGTTTCAATTAGAATTAACTTTGTCAAGATCCCTTTAAGAGTCCGGTTTATTTTCTTTACTTGTCTGGAACTCTAGGACAGGTAGGCACAGTGTAGCTTTCAATTTGTGCCCATGGCTGTGGCCAATGCTTGTGAGACTGAACTCACAAATGAGGGGCCATTATCTGACCCGATCACCAGAGGCAACCCAAACCTAGAAATTATTTCCTCTAGAAGCTTTTTGGCTATCATCCCTGCCATTTCATGTTTGGTGGAGAAAGTCTCTACCCAGCCTGAAAAAGTATCCACAAAAACTAACATGGACATGTGTCCATATTTTCCCTGTTTTATTTTTATAAAATCTACTTCCCAAAAAACTCCTGGTTCCCTACTTCTTTCTTTTTCTCTTCCCATCCTGGTTCCTCCTGCAGTCTTCGCCTGACATTGAGCACATCTATTTATCACATCCTGAGCCTTACGCCCTAGCTCAGAGACCTGGAACTATTTACACACAAGTTCCTCAAGTTTGCACATCCCTAAATGAGTGCTCTGAGGTATTTGGCTTACTAGCTTTTTCCCCCAGTCCTGGAGGAAGTACTATTTTTCCTGTCCTGGTTTTAGCCCAATCCCCATTCTTATAAATAGTCCCCTGTACATGGAGAGTAGCAAAGGCATACCTGCTGTCCGTGTAGATGTTGGCAGCCTTACCCTTAGCCTTATCCTTAGGGATCTGCAGTGCCCTGGTGAGTACAACCAAGCTGCTTTTTGCGCCAAGGTTCCTGGGGTGGGGGTGGGGGGCAAGGCTACCTTCCAGAGCTCCTGCTCAGGAGAGACCATCTCAGTCTCTGAATACCTAAAAAGTCAAGTGATTTTTTTTCTTTATTTTAACTTCAACCTGAGGTTCGGGTTGGGGTTCTAAACCATGGCCCCTTCAGTCTTTGGTGATCAGTATTGCCATTTTCTTCCTTGGGAATTTCCTGGAACCAGTGTCCTCTCTCCTTGGAGTAAGCACACTGATCGGATTTTAAGTCTTAGCTTTTGCTTTTTCCGCATTTAAGACTTTTTTTTTTCCATTGACCATTTCCCATTTGCCTCTTTCCACTTCATGTAATGCCAAAACCTTAACTATTTTCCTAGTCTGCTTTTTATCCCCCTGTTGAACAACTCTTCTGCTATGCTCACTAATTCAGCCAAGTTTTTCTTAGGTCTGAGGCTGACGGGCTAGTAAAGGCTAGGTTAATTGCTCTCTGGTTTTCGGGTGCCTCAGGGTTAGTTGGGCTATACATTTTATAGGCTTTAATAAGCCTTTCCAGAAAAGCTTCTGGGGACTCATCCTTACTTTGAGTCACCACACTAATCTTAGATAAACTTATGGACTTTCCTGGAGCAGCCCGGAGTCCCCCCAACAGAGCCTGGTGGTAGAAATGGAGACTTTCCTCTACCTTTACATGAGTCTCCTTGCAGATGAAACTCATTTTTGCAAGATAATCAAAATTGTAAATACTCAGGAACAGACATCACCAATGATCCAGTTTGAGAGTTACCACAATTGGATTGATAAGGAAGCTTAGTTATTTTATGACACAACATTTCAACAGGCAGAACACTTAATGATGATCTTGTACTAGTACATTAAAACTTTGGGTAGGATACATTACCTCTAGAAAAGTTATAGCACCCATTTAAATGTAACCCAAGACTTCTCATTTGTTTAACAGTACTTCCCATGCAACTTAACAAACTAAATAAAAGGCCTAAAAAATTAAAAAGACTTCTTTTATGATTTAAATCTTGGGAAGTATGGTAAAACCTTAGAGTTTTAAAGCACAAGCCTAAATAGGGTTAAATGTAAATCACAGAAAATAGTTTCTCCTGGTAGGCAAAGAAAAAGCAACTGTTTACATTATTTTTTCAAGAGCAGAGCAAGAATGGTAGAAAACCTGGCCCTTTGAACAAAGAGAAAGCAGAGTTTTAATTTTATCCTTTAAAATCCATTCATTTCAATTTTCGTCCAACCACATTTAAAATCTCGTTCCAAAGTTTTCCCTCCCCAAACCTTTATACAACTTTCCTTTGCATTTGGATTTTGTCCCATGCCATTTTTTTCCCAAACAACCATCTCATTTAGGACAAATCTACCTTCTTATACCTTCAACAAAAATGCATTCCCATTCTTTATTCTTTTTTACTAATCTCCTACTTTTCCACATATAGAATTATTTCCCTTATTTCCATCAGTCTTAGTTAGAGTCAGCAGAATTTTGCACTCTTTAGAAACCTTATCTCCAGTGATGACTAAGGAGTAACCTATTGTAAACTGTTACACCAGAATTCAGTTTTCCGCATTGGGCTACTACTTGAGCCTCCTGCTTGTGCTGGGTGGAGCCGCCGGGCCCCAGGAGCCTCTGGCATAGGCTCCCACATCCACGCAGGGCCCATCTCACCTCAGCCATGGCCGATTTACTCCCACCAGCCTCCTGGGCCCCTGGGAACAGCTTCCCACCAGTCAGTGAGCCCCACAGCTGCAGCGCAGCACCTAACAGCTCAGAATGCTGCTTCTTCTTCAAAGAGAAGTGCACAATCTGGGACAGTGGTTTAACTGGGCTTCCCTCCCATTATGAACAGTGTAGCAGTTGAAAGGGTGGGGCACTCTCAGATGTTGTCCTGCTTGCATCCCTCGTGGGATCTTCAGGACATCTTGGCTAAGGTCTATCCGTATAAACCCCAGACCTGGTTACCCCCATGGGGGTAAATGACCATTATGCTGTATGATCTTCCATGAGACTCACGGTGCAGCCCATTCAGATTCCGTAGCCGAAGCAGTGGAGATGTACAGACACACTCACACACTCAGGCACTTTTCACATTCAGACAGGTTGGACACCCCCTTTGGTGCCCTGACTAATGGAGGTGATCAGCCTCCCCTTCCATCAAATAGGACGGGTCTTCGAACATAACTGCCTAGGCTAGGGGACTCAAACCCCTCCAGATAAGGGACTCAAACCCCTCTAGATAAGGGACTCGAAACCCACAGGTAGGGAAATCGAACCCCCACAGGTAGGGGACTTGAACCCCTGATGACCGCCTAGCCCAGGTGGACCCTGAACCCACTGGAGGTGGAAACTTCCTTCTCAGCGCCATCCCACGTCAAAGGTTGGCCATTCTGACATGCAGTAAGACCGGAATCTCCCTTTCCTTATGTCTGTGCTCAAATTATGAGCCCTTTCCTTAACGTCCGAGAAGTGGGAGAGAATAAGAGATAGCGGGGTGGTTTGGGACTGCCCCATGTTTATCCACATCAAGACACAAGCAGTTAAGACAATTAACAAGGACACAATAACACAAACAAACATTCCAGTGCGCCCGCGGTCCTTTTAGTTAAACCTTGGTATCCCTTTGTCAGCTCTCCTTGAGGAGGGGGCTTATCCTGGAAGATCCCCCAAATGTAAAGTCCAGTGCCAGCCTCTTCCCCAAAAAGAACCAAGGACGCTCAGGAAAATGCAAATCACACAGCGAGGTTTATTTCCAGCTAGCTTGGGTAACGGTATCTGCCCAGTGCAGCGGGTTTCAACAAGGACCCCGAATGCAAGGGTCTAGGGATTTATGCGTGTTTCAAACAGCAAGCATGAGGCACACAGTAATTTTCTTGGTTGGGTGAGATAACATTTTACCTCCCCCCCCATTCCTGGATTGCCCAAACATTCAAGGAATGAAAGCAAGATGCACAAATGGTTTCTTGACTTAACTGCCCTCATTTGGGTAAACACAGGCCTTGTAAAGGCATAAATCAACAGGGGGTCTTACATATATAGAGGCCTAAATCACCAGGGGGTTACAGAGCCTGTTATGGCTGCCTTGAAGGTAAGCATGCCCTAACAGATAAGTATACTAAATATGGTAGAGCCATACAGCAGAATACTCTTCTTACTAAAGAAGAACAAATTACCAATGCTACAATGTGATAAACTTCTAAAACAGTATGGTAAAGGAAGAAGATGGTATTGTCTTTTAAAGGTAGTGCTTTTTAAAAAGTCTGTTTCTCTCCTGGCTATGCTATGTGGCTTCACAAAGGAATCAAGGGAAAACTGATGTGTCCTTGAGATTCCCTATATCTCTGACCAAAGTTCTGTGGATTCCTTTATGTCCCAGCAGTAGCTGTCAATGTGTATAAAACCTGGATCCTCTGTTCCGTGCTGTACCCAGAAATAACAATGATCTCAGTAAATGTAGTTGTTGCCAGTCTTCTGACCTGAGTTTACCCCCCATCTTTCATCTCATTCTTTCTGCTTCTTCTTCCCTTTGTAGCTGTCCAGTCTCTTCAGAGATGATTCTCCGTTTTCCATCTTTGCTACCTTATCATTTGTGAGCATCTTTCTGCTGTGTCACTCCTTCCCACCCAGACATCTGATATTCACATGTTTCTCTGAACTGTGAAGGGTCTATTGTAAAATGTGAGGCCTGAAGAAGGAAGGAAACAGCATTCTAACAGATAATTCTGATTCCAATGTTACTGCTCACAAAGAGTGGGTAATGGACCATTGTCTTTGGAATGAAATCTAACTTTTAGGTAAGAACAGTGTTGTAAGTAGAATTCCACATATGTTGACAGATGCACACTTTTGTGATCTTAGAATTCACAATGATGGATGGGCTCAGTATGTTTATGTCAGATAAACCATGGTGTGGATTCTGAACCTGTCATATTTTAATTGTGAATTTTGTACCAATTGGCTTCAAGTACATGAGCCTTCTTGAATTAATTAATCTGTATTTGATGAGTAAACAAATGACTCAAAGGTGTTTTTATCACAATACACCTATTACAACTGCCAAAATATGGAACACCATCACCAATTAATGCTGGTGAGCATGTGGAGAACAGGAACGCTCATTTGTTACTGGTGGGAAAGGAAAATGGTGCAGCCATTTAGAAAGACAATTTTTCTGTTTCTTTTTCTTTTTTTTTTTTTAATTTTATTTACTTATTTGACAGAGAAACACAGCTATTGAGGAAACACAAGCATGGAGAGTGTGAGAGGGAGAACCAGGCTTCCCACCAAGCAATAAACCCAATGCAGGTCTTGATCTCAGGACTCTGAGATCATGACCTGAGCTGAAGGCAGACACTTCACATATGATCCACCCGGGCACCCATTTGTCAGTTTCTTACAAATCTAAACATATTCCTGCTTTACAATCTAGTGATCTCATTCCTTGGCTTTTACCCAAAGGAGTGGAAAGCTTATGTCCACATAAAACATGCACACAACTATTTAAAAGCAGCTTTATTCATAATTATCCAAGCAATTAGAAGCAGCCAAGACATCCTTCAGTAGGTTAGGATAGTTAAACTGCAAGAGCAGACAATGAGTATTATTCAGTGCCAAGAGCAATAAGCTTCAGGTCATGAAACCTTGTGGAAGAACCTTTCAATGTGTTCCCCATGGTACTTGGCATTCATCTTTAACCAATTATGAGGCTCTTCTTGGTCTTCCCTGTCACTAGCTTTCCAGTTTCATATTGATGAGGGAAGAAAAGTCAAGCTGAGGACAAAGCAGAAGCTGACAGCCCACAACCGCCCTCCCATGGGATATATGTGACATTCCTCAGGCATCCTGACTGCCCTAAAGGAAAGAAAAATAGTCCACATAGAGATCACAGTCCTGCAAGACATGAGTCTCCCTCAGTTTACAAATGTCTTAGGAATTTACAAGAACAAAGCATTCCTATCAACGGTCTAGCTTCCAGAAAGGAATGTAAGTATAATTCTATGTCCTTATAACCTGCAGTCCATTGACAGATACTGGAAGCAGGCAAAGTGTAATGTTTCTCCATGAAGCTCTGAACTATCTTACTGTTAATGCCTTACTAGAGAGGTAAACAACCTTAACTTGACCTTGGTAGGGCCTCAGGTAATCTCTGAGTCTTCTTTAGCATATGAAAGTTCTTTGGAAACCTCCTTTTTTTGTTCCCCTTATTTCCATCAACTCCACAGTATATAATCAGCCATGTCTCACAACCCTGGGACAGCAGCTCTTTCTGCCTAGGGATTCCATCCCTGTTCTTCAATAAAGCACCATTTTACACCAAAGAAGTGTCAATAATTCTTTCTGTGTAATGGGCTCTGGACTCCACCGCACGGAACCTCAACTATAGTCCAAAACTCTATTGATATCTTATTAATTAGTGTTTAGAAGCTCAGTGATTCGCTTACAATTCAACACACAGCTGGGGCTTAATAATTAATTATTGAATAAACTGATGAGCCAATAGCACAGTGATATTGAAATGAGTAGGCTTTCTGCAGTCTTTTTCACCCCAAGGCTTTTGTTATGCATTCTGTCCTAGGAATCCTCCCCAACACATGCCTATTCACTCTGATTATACACTTGCACACTTGTGTCCCATTGTTGTTGTGTTTTCATCCCTGACCTTACTGGTGTTTGCCATGTGTCACTCAGACATGCTTTCTCAGCACCTTGTGCTGCCCCTACATCCCCATTAATAACATGGTCTTGTCATTTCTGCTGCCCTCTGGGTGTCTCTTAGTGGATCTGAAACTCTCTAAAAGCAAGTCTATGGTTCCTCTGTATTTATCACTGAAAGCCCAGCCACCATCGCTGTGTCAAATTTTATTTTTTAGGCCAAAAAATTTCTATTGATTAATGAATGAGGGATATATTATCAAATACACATAAGTGGAATAATTTATTCCGAAGTTCTTTTATTTGTAGATGAGGCCACATAATATTTTAAAGCTGCTATTCATAATGAAATGTTACCAAGCAAGGTAATTAATAGGGGAAAATGGTTTAAACAGCTCACATTCATAACATAATGAAATCTTGCTGAGAACAGGGAGAATATTGCTTCTTCACTGAGATTCCCAGTTTCAATTTCTTTCGCAACACTGTGTAAGCAGGAGTTAAAACAAATGTGGTTTCTCAAGGAGACATAGCTAGAATTCTCAGAGCTTGAATCAGAGAAAAGTAGGGGGAAAGTCCTTTGTGTCTAGTAATATTTATTTGCTCTACATTTTCTTGACTATTTTCATCTATCTTTATACCATGATTTACTCATTCAATATATATTGTGACCCAGACATTATGCTGCCTTGTAGAAACTATTTTTAACTAATAGACAAGTATTCTATGGTTGTGACTCCTCCTCGCCAAAAAAAAGGAGTTCATTTATTTGAGTCATGATTCATTGTGATGGTTGTTAGCAGCCTGAGGTGGGTGACAAACTCAATTCAAAATGACTCTGAACTCTCAAGGAAATTTGGAACTTGGGATAATCTTTGTTAACCCTCAGAAGTTAGATGGTTCTTTGTTAAGATAACCTTAGAATCATTTTAAACCATTTTTTAGACAACATGTTTACATCAACCCTGGTGTATAACAATGTGAATTGTCGACAGCCTGGGGGTCTGAGTGGGTTAAAGCCTCTGCCTTAGGCTCAAGTCATGATCTCAGGGTCCTGACATCAGGCCCACATCCAATTCTCTGATCAGCAGGGAGCCTGCTTCCTCCTCTCTCTCTCTGCCTACCTGTGATATCTCTCTCTTTCAAATAAATAAATAAAATATTTTCAAAAAATGTGAATTATCAACAAAATATGTTAATGTTTATTGATAGTGAATATGTATAATTTGTGATTTAGTCTGTGGTAAGTTTTTCACTTTCTTCCACTCATTTCTGCTCCACTCTATCAATCATAACAGTTCACTGTTTTCTTTATTTGGTAAATATTGCTTACTGAGTTCAAAGGTAAAATGTCCTTTTGACCTTTGTTTCCATTGCATAGATTGTGAGCTTTGGCATATTTATTTCTCACCTGAAGTAATTTTTCTACTACACAATTTCCTAACAGCATTTTTCATCTGATCATTTCTCAGGGTATAGATGAAGGGATTTAACAGGGGCGTTATCATCGTGTAGAACACAGTTACTGCTTTATCGATAGGTAAAGTAGCTGCAGGTCTCAGGTACACAAATATGCAAG
>PITA01021762.1:0-31923 GCA_004023965.1 Spilogale gracilis | reverse complement strand
AATCTTAAAAAAAAAAAAAAAAAAAAAAAAACGGGGCGCCTGGGTGGCTCAGTTGGTTGGGCAACTGCCTTCGGCTCAGGTCATGATCCCGGAGACCCGGGATCGAGTCCCACATCGGGCTCCCTGCTCCGCGGGAAGCCTGCTTCTCCCTTTCTCACTCCCCCTGCTTGTGTTCCCTCTCCGGCTGTGTTTCTCTCTGTCAAATAAATAAAATTAAAAAAAAAAAAAAGATATAACAACCAAAGTTCTGTAGTATTCATTGCCTTCAATTAAAGGAAAAAATAAAAATGAATTTAACATCCAATTCGAAAACAAAAAGACAAAAACAAAGGAAAGCGGAGAAAAAAATAAAGATAAAAGCAACATAAATGAGTCAAAAAAAACAGAAAAATAACAAAACATATAAGTAAACCCCAAAGCTCATTCTTTGAAAAAAGATGCACAAGCAAGTAGATAAACCAAGAAAAAGGATGAAAACAGAACACATAAATCTGAGTGACAAAAGGGAAAATAACCATAAATGCAGAGGACTTTTTTTAAATCATGAGGCTCCTATATACATACATTTGAAAAATCTAGATGAAATGAAAATCTTTTAGACAAATACACCACCAAAAACCTGATTCCCCTAAGATGGAATGTCCAACAGGCTTGTAAGAAACAGGATGAGTACAGCTGTCCCACACGCAAGCACTCCGTCCGCAGTTTCCTGGGCTAATTCTACCAAGACCTCAACAGTCAGGTAATCCCAATACTACAAGAGACTATTCCAGAGCACAGAGAGAGAAGGCTAACTTCTTAATTTCCTTATGAAGACAGTGTAACACTGATCTCAAAATCTGAATTACAGCCAGCCGAGACTGTTTCTCCCCCTCCCTCTGCCTGCAGCTCTGCCTACTTGTGCTCTCTCTATGTGTGTCATATAAATGAATAAAATCTTCTTTAAAAAATTCAATTTCATTAACCTACAGCGTATTATTAGTTTGAGGTAGAATTCAGTGATTCATCAGTTGCATATAACACCCAGAGCTTATCACATCACGTGCCCTCCTTAATGCCCATCCCCCAGTTACCCCCATCTCCTCCCCCATCCCCCCTCCAGCAACCCTGTTTCCTAGAGTTAAGAGACTCTCACGGTTTGTCTCCCTCTCTGATTTAATCTTATTTTTCCTTCCCTTCGCCTATGTTCACGTTTTGTCTCTTAAATTCCACATAGGAGTGAAATCACATGGCTGTCTTTCTCCGACTTACTTCACTTAGCGTAACATCCTCTAGTCCATCTGCATGGTTACAAATGGCAAGATTTCATTCTTTTTGATGGCTGAGTAATATCCCATTGTAGATATATATGACATCTTCTTTATCCTCCCATCTGTCAATAGACATCTTGATGCCTTCCACATTTTGACTATTGTAGGACATGGCTGCTATGAACACTGGGATGCAGCGTCCCTCAGATCACTATATCTGTATCCTTTGAGTGTAACTTCTAGGTCATAGTAAAGGCAGCTCTATTTTTACCCTTTTGAGGAACC
This sequence comes from Spilogale gracilis, assembly GCA_004023965.1. Lineage (NCBI taxonomy): Eukaryota > Metazoa > Chordata > Mammalia > Carnivora > Mephitidae > Spilogale > Spilogale gracilis. The sequence continues at coordinate 30,388 of PITA01021762.1, read as the reverse complement.
TCTATACTGTTTTCCAGAGTGGCTGCACCAGCCTGCATTCCTACCAACACTGTAAGACGGTTCTCCTTTCCCCGCATCATCACCAACACCTGTTGTTTCCTGACTTGTTAATTTCAGCCATTCTGACTGGTGTAAGGTGGTATTTCATGGTTTTGATTTGTATTTCCCTCATGCCAAGTAATGTGGAACATTTTTTCATGTCTGTAGGACATTTCTTTGTTGCCTTTGGAGAAATGTCTGTTCATGTCTTCTAACCATTTCTTGACTGGATTTTTGGGTTTTTGGGTGTTGAGTTTGATAAGTTCTTTGTGGATTTGGGGTAACAGCCCTTTATCCAATATGTCATTTGTGAATATCTTCTCCCATTCCATAAGTTAGCAACTTATTTTAGAAACACCAGAACCTGCCCCCCCTAAAGTAAGAACAAAAGAATAAAGCCCACTAACTCCACCTCTAGTCAACATTATTTTGGACATAATGGTCACTGCAGTGTCAAAAAGAAAAAAAAAAAAAAAGGCAAATGGAGTTCCTACCAATACAAAGGAAGGGGTAAAAGCCTGTCTATTTGCCAAAGATTTCATACCTGGAAAACCCTAAAGATCAAAGGAAAAGATTCATACAACCTGAGAGTATTTTGCAAAGTAGCAGGTTACAAAATTGGCACAAAAAAAGTAAGAGCTTTAACGTATTGAAGAAAAACAGAAAACGTAAAGAAAAAGAAGACACCATTTATGAGAGCAAAAGACACCACATACTTAGGAGCAAAGTGAACAAGAAATCTACGTGAGGGAAACACAGTGCTCCTAAGACAACAAAACAGACTTGACCTGATGGAAAGAGATGCCCTGTTCTTCCATGGGAGGTTCGCCATCACAAAGACAATGGTCCTCATTAAATTAACTTATAAATTTAATAGAATCCAAATAAAAATGCCATCAGGCATTCTCCCTGTGGAGCTAGAGAAGCTGACTGTAAGTTCATTTTGGAGAACAACAAGCAAAAACTCACCAGAAAGCCCTAAAAAAAGAAAGGGATGTGTAGGAGAGGCCAGCCCCCTAGGTCTGCAATCATTCTGAAGCCTCAGTAATTAAAACTTTGTGGTGGCGGAGGCAGAGGAACAGACAGATTAAGGCAACTCGAAACAACGTCTAGAAATAAACACAACTGCAAAGACAAATTTAGTACATGACAAAGGCAGAATCTCCACGCACAGGGTTTTCGTCTTTTTTTCATAAATGAGGTTGAGATAAATGGGGTAGCCAGAAGGAAAAAAGAGAGCAGTAGTTCCACTGGGTCCTTTCCTCATACCATATCCCAGGATATATTCCAAACAGATTAAAGATTTAAAGGGGGGGGGGGATGAAACCATTAGAAAAAACTACCATATAACCTGAGAATGGGGGGAGGACTTTCTTAACTCTCACTCAAAACCTAGAAACAAGAAGGAAAAGATAAATAAACTTGATCACTTTAAAAAACCTTTGCATGGCACAAGACAAATGATGCACAGGGAAAACGTATTTGTAGCTTCCATTCTAAAGAGTGAACGCCCCAACGTGCAGAAGAGAGTTAACAGGCCCAAGACTGCTCTCTTTAGAAATCCTGCTTGGGGCGCCTGGGTGGCTCAGTTGGTTGAGCGACTGCCTTCGGCTCAGGTCATGATCCTGGAGACCCGGGATCAAGCCCCGCATCGGGCTCCCTGCTCGGCGGGAAGCCTGCTTCTCCCTCTCTCCCTCCCCCTGCTTGTGTTCCCTCTCTGGCTGAGTTTCTCTCTGTCAAATAAATAAATAAAATCTTTAAAAAAAAAAAAGAAAGAAAGAAAGAAAGAAAGAAAGAAAGAAAGAAAGAAAGAAAGAAAGAAAGAAAGAAAGAAAGAAAGAAATCCTGCTTGCAGGCTTGGCCACTCAGCGGGCATCTGGGGACCCTGGGCTCAGGAGGGTCCTCGCCATTCCCTCAACGGTACTCGCTGTACCTCAACCGCGCTATGGAACTGCCTTGCCTCGGGGCTCTGCAATTTTGGTATGTGTGAGGCCTGGGGTGCCACGACCAGCTTGGAAAACACTGGGCGCCGAGCCTCTAACGGGCTTCCGTGGTGTGCCGTCAGGACGGCGCGCTGCCAAAGCACGTCTGTGCCCCTCCAGAGAGGGGGCTCCGGAAGCCTGTTCCTGGTTTCCTCCTGACTCTGCTACATGTGCCTTTTCCCTTGGCTGATTTCACTATAGTCCTGGAATTGCTCCTAGCAGATCGCTGAAGCCGGGAGCGGTCTGTGGGACCTCGAACACACCCTACTACTTCCAAAATCAAAGAAACACAAGACTAAAACACACACACACACACACACACACACACACAGAAAAATGGGCTAGAGAAGCGACTAGACAATACAGAAATGTAGATGTCTCTCAACCAAATGAAGAGATGCCCTTCTTCCCACATAAGAAGAAATGCAAATTAAAACTGTAGTATCATTTCTTGCCTTCTAGATTGGTAAAAATAAAAAAAAAATTGATGATATACTCTGTTAGTGAATCTGTAAGAAGACACAGTTTCATACATGCTGGTGAAGATACACACTGCTGAGTGGGATTCCACACTGACTAGCAAAATTACTTATGGGAGTTACTCTTTGACCCAGAAATCCCACTTCTAGAATGTACCCCAGAGATACCCAGCAAAAAAAAACACAAAAAGATGTATGCACACTTAAGACTATCATTGCAGTCTATTGATAATAGCAACATGCTCAAAAAATATGATAGGGACATGTCTAAAGAACACCAGAAACAGCCTGAATAGGCTTTCATTGGCCAAATCTCAAACAATTTAAGCATCAAAACAAATAATGGCAATAACAGATAATAACACACTGAATATAGTAAGAAGGACCTTTTTTTAAAATTTTTTGCATTTATTTGACAGAGAGAGATCACACGTAGGCAGAGAGGCAGGCAGAGAGAGGAGGAAGCAGGCTCCCTGCCGAGCAGAGAGCCCAATGCAGGCCTCGATCCCAGGACCCTGAGATCGTGACCTGAGCCGAAGGCAGAGGCCCTAACCCACTGAGCCACCCAGGCGCCCAAGAAGGACCTTTTGAATAAAGTAATAACCCACACAAATGATAAATAGATGAGAACTATGGGAAAGTGTGCCCTCAAGGTAAAACATTAATAAATGTAGACATAACACTACAGTATAAAAGAATCACAATTTGGCCATTACCACTGCAGTATCGATTAGGGCAAAAATCACCAATGGATACTAAGATTAATGGGTGAAAATTTAAGGAAGAACAGGTATTTACATAATCTCTCTCTGTAAATTACACTAATTACAAAGGGGAAAGCCAACAACGCAATGGGGAACTCTAGTGGACATCACCCTACCCAAATAACCTCAGTGAACATCATGAAGAAGGCACATCACTATTTTCAGCCTTCCAACTAGAGGGATCTCATACACAGCACAGTGACTACAGTCAATAATACTGTATTATAAACCTGAACGTTGCTGAGACTAGAACTCAAATGTTCTCACCACAGAAAAAGAAATGGCAACTCTGTGATGTGAGGGAGGTGTGAGCTAAAGCTACGGCGGTTATCATTCTGCAATACATAAATATACCAAATCAGAATGTTGTACACCTTAACTTCACACAATGTTACACGTCAGTTAGAGCTCAGTAATGCTGGGGCTGGAGAGATCCTGGTGGGAGGCACTAAGGAAGACTGGCGTCGTTTCTTCAATACTCCTGACAAAAATGCATCCCTCAAATCTATCATGGGGAAACACCCGACAAGCCGACACTGAGGGACAATATATATAGCAACTGGCTCCCAAAATGTCAATGTCCTGAAAACCAGAACAAGGCTAAGGACTGGTCCAGGTGGATGAGACTTAAAAGACAGGTGCAGTGCTGGACGAGGGAGGGAAAGAAGAGTCCACCAGACATAAATAGGACCATTCACGGGAATCCAGACAGCGTATTAGAGAACAGCACTGCATAAACATCAGACTTTTTCACTTCAAATCATTGGTCTCTGATTATATAACAGGAAGGCCCTCTTCTTGGTATGCACTGAAGTATTTTGGTATAAAAGGGCACAGTATCTGCAACTTACTCTCAAACAGTGCAGAGAAATAATAGTATGTATAGGTTATACGGAGAATGAGAAAGCAAATGTTGGTGAAAATGGATGAAGAATATATAGTAGAGGGAGGGGTGCCTGGGTGGCTCAGTCAGTTAAGCATCTGACTCTTGATTTCAGCTCATGATCTCAGGGTGCTGCATTTGGAGTCGGCTTAAGATTCTCTCTCTGCCCTTCCCTCCACACCTACCCCTCGCCCTCCCGCCCTCCCCTCCCAAAAAAGATATATATATAGTAATGTTTTTTGGTACCCTTTTTATAGTTTTTCAGATCTAAAATTTTTTTCAAATTAAGTTTAACAATACAAGATAGGGAGGAAAAAAATGAAACAAGATGGGACTGGGGAGAGAGACACACCATAAGAGACTCCTCATCTCAGGAAACAAACTGAGGGTTGCTAGGGGGTCGGGGGGGGGGGAAGGGATAGGGTAACTGGGTTATAGACACTGCGGAGGGTGTGTGCTATGGTGAGTGCTGTGAACTGTGTAAGACTGATGATTCACAGACCTGTACCCCTGAAACCAATAATACATTATACGTTGATAAATAAATGAATGAATAAAATGCAAGGAAAGGGGCATCTCGCTGGCTCAGTGAGTGGAGCGTGTAACTCTTGAATTCGGGATTGTACGTTCAAGCCCTATACTGGGTACAGAGATCACTTAAAAAAAAAAAAAAAAGCCTTTTTTAAAAAACACCAAAAAAAGGTAGGAGAATTGAGACTAGAATCTGTGGCATAGTCTCTGAAAACAAGCAGCCCAGTAATCCCTTTAAATAAACAAAGCTTTATCTTTAGATCAAAGATGTACCTTGGTCCACGTTATCCTGCCCTCCCTTCCAGCACACTTGTGCTCACTGAGTTGGTCTCAAGGATTATCAGAGGAGGATGCACAGCTATGAGGGTGAATTTTTATAGACTATAAAAAATAGTACTTGGTACACTGTCTACTAAATCACTGCCGTTCACTATATGTAGTTCCACGTGAATTTTTCTTTTAGAATATAGTACGAGGAAAAAAGCTTTTTCACCCGAGAAGCAGGAATTTCTCTCCCTTCTTGATGACAAGAATTACCTGACAATGACTAGTAATTTTGTCAGACAGGCAGAATAAGGTCAAATGTGGGGCCCAACTGAGCAACCACTGGTCTACAGTTTATGGTGACTACCTAGATCTTTTTCCTTCATCCTTATTTTTATGGGAATTTTACCCTTTTTTTTTTTATCCTATTTTGACATTAAAGTCAAAAATAATTTCTGCTCTTTGGGAAATACAAGAACCACTGATACGCTCAAATAAATTTAAGCCCTCTGAAGCTGCTCCTTCTGACTGTATACTGGACCCTAGGAATTCATGGTAAATGACAGTTGTTTCCAGGACAGAATATGTCCATGTGAAACCTACTGGGAAGATTTCCTGCCACTGTCTACAACAGACAAAGGACAACTGCATTGATCTGGGGTCATAAGACAATGATATACTGAAGTTCTATCTCCTCTTGGGACCCAAGTACCATTTACCACTTACCTCGAAAGGTCAGAGGCAAGCACCACAGTTTAGACATTTATAGCCAAGAATGATGAGTAAGGCCCCCAGCTTACTAACATTAAAGGTAAAACAAACTCTGTGGGCACTCTTTAATGCTACTACCAAGAAATGCTTTAGATTTCAATAGGTTTCAAAAATATAAAAGCCAAAATTTCACATGCACATGTGGAAAAAAACACATTTACCTGCTGCCTTCACTCCTGACACAACCAGACCTCTCTCAGGTGGGCATGGGATGAATAACCAGATTGTAGGAGAAGGGAATGCATAAGGATCCAACATAGGGGGAGAGGGGGTTCACATCAATTTTGACTTTGGCTTGTGTTCTGGGTAGCAGAACAACTTCTAACATAAAGAGCCCCAAAACTTCTGCTACAATTCTTATTTCAAAAAGAATTAGCACAAGAGGCCATTTTTTCCAGCCTGCAACCAATGCTAGCGGCTTCAGCAGCAAAAGGGAAGTATGATCAGTAGGAGATGGACTGTAACAAATTAAAGAAGACACCCCCACAAGGTTGTCAAGGAAACCAAACCAAGTGCATTTTTCTACAGAAAAGAATCAAGGCTAAGGTGAATATGCCATGGAAGATTTTCTGACAAAAATACATAAAATCCCGAGTCGAAAAAATCTTTGACTAAATTTACTTCCAAGCTATTTCATTAAGTACTTCATCTATAATGCAAGCAGGCATGCCTAAATTTCCAAACTACCAGCTGGATGGATTCACCTTCCTAAAATCAACTAAGCTTGGGCCACTGAAAGTACAGGAAATTTTCTAAGGTCTCTTCTTAGAGACTTATATCAAAAGACAACATCAAAAGAAACAATCTCAACCAAAAAAAAATAAATAAAATAAAATAAAGAGGAAAAAAAAGAAAAAACTATACCACAAATAAGCTTTCCCAAATTCAGACTTTGTTTTTCAAAATGGAGCCTTTTTAACATTTGCTTTTAAGCGAAAAGGCAGGCGAACGCAAACTGAAGCAGGAGCTCAGCCCGAGTGAGCCATTCGACACTCGAAGAGAGCGAAGCGGGCCGCCCAAAGGGTGTCAAGTTTGTAGAACGATGCGAAACCCTCCACGAGTAAGTGGTCAAGAATCGTGAGCAAGAAGTGGCATGCACTTGGGGGCACAGGTGGGGCGCGGCTGGGCAGGTGGGCAGGTGGACGGCAAGTAACGTCAGCAGGGTGAGCAGCGGCCCCGCGCGCGGGAGGAGTGGGAGGCGAGGTGGCGCGCACGGCTGCCGCGATCGGCGCCCTTCAAGGTGAGCGGCCGCGGCGCGCGGCCCCGGGGGCCCGGAGGAGGGGGCGGGCCGCACCGGTGGCCGGCGGGGAGCTGGGCCGGGCCCGCGGCGGGGCGTCGGGCGGCCGCCAGGTGAGCCGGGGCGGGCCGCGGAGCAGGTGCTCGGCGCCGGGGCAGGGGCGGGCCGCGCGGGAGCGGGGCGGGCGGCGGCGGCTCTTACCCGGTGCCGCAGTCCACCACGCAGGGAGGCAGGGAGCCCGCCATGCTCGGCACGCGCGCCGCTTGGGCCACGCGGGCGGCCGGGAAGGCGCCGCGGCGGTCCGCTTGCCGCGCCGCCCGCTCCCGGGAGCTTCCGCAGCGCCGCCGCCGGGGGCCCGGATGCTCGGCGGCCGCCCACGTGACGCTGCCCGGCCGGCCAATGAGGTCGCGGGCACGCCCCGCCCCGCCCCGCCCCGCCGCTCGCCCGCCATCTTTACTACTGGCGGCGAGGCTTCCCCTCGTGGATGTCCAGTACCGCTGCTGGAGAGGTTGGGGGCTATTTTTAAACGACTTACAGTGAACGTGACCTCGTTTCCGGGGCCCGGCTCCTCCTCATCCTTTAAATATCAGCTGGAATGTCACCTTCTTAGGAAGTTGTCCCTAATCATCCTAACCAGGTCCCCTCCCTGCACCTCTGTCTCCACGACCTATTGCTTTCATTGACAGTGCTTGGATCAAATCTTTAATTCTAATTTATTTATGGCTCCCCAGCGCAGTCCCACTGGACTGTAGGCTCCACCGGGATAGGCTGGTCGCCCTCTCATCATGGGTGACGTGCTCAGCACAGTATTCGGAGCATACATGCGAAGCACCTAAGTGTTTGTTGAGTGAATGAATAACCTTCACCTTAAAGCTGAAACAATTACTGTCAGAACTGATGGAATGAATCAGTGACCTTGGATGGAGGTAACACCACAGCAAGATCATCACCAGAAGATGTTTTCAAGTATCTAACATAGGATGATTCTTCCAAAGTTAATCGGGAAACCAGGAACCGGGAGTACCTGGCTGGCTCAGTCAGTAGAGCTTGTGCCTCTTGATCTCTGGGCCCTGAGTTCAAGTGCACATGGGGTGTAGAAAGAACTAAAATATTTTTTTTTCAAGGAGCTAGCGGAGGAGGGAAAGCAGGCAAGTACCTACCCACTGTGTTATGAAGGCATGCCCCACTTGCCTCCCGCTCTCTGCCTTATCATAAATTCTTGACAGTAATTTTTTAGGAGCTTTCTAGAGACTTAGTTCCATGTAGTTTAACTAATACTTAAAGCAATGTGTTTTTTCCCTAGAAGAAGTAATAGATGAGTGTGTCATTCTAGGTAACCCATGATCATTCCTTTTCTTCCCCACTAAATGAACTGGAGAGAGGAGTAGAAGATGAGAGGGAAATGACAGGTCAGGAGGGTGGAGGGTGGAGGAATCCCAGACTAGGACCCAAGGCCAGGGTCAAACGGTGATTCGCCTGCTTTGTGTGTTGCCAAGGGCCTGCCCAGCTCCTACTCTGCAAGGCCCTAGTCAGAATGTTGTAGGTAAACTCTGAATTGCAAACTGTGGCATGGCCTTGTCTCTTACTTTCCTTCACTTAGTACATATTTATCAAGTGTATTGTATTATACAGAGTGTTTCAGCACTCTGTATTATACTGGCTATGACACAGAAAGAAGGAACTCACAGTGTTTGCCTCTAAACCTTAGCATCTAGTGAGGAATAGAGACAGTAAATGGGCAACCACAATGCAGTGTGCTAAATGTTAAGATGGGGCAAGTCCAGGGTGCCCAGAAGGCCATTAACAGGGCAGCTAACCCAAACTTGGGAGTCAGTGAAGTCTTCTCAAAGCGGTGGTATCTCCACCACAGTATGGGTGGAGAGTGGGAGAGTATTTCTAGGATGAGAAATGTACAAAACCCAGCAGGCCCTCAAGATTCATATATGGCACAGTTTGCTTTGCCAGCGAAGACGCCTCAGTGGAACTGGGACTATCCAGTAATGAAGCATATGTGCAGGGCATCTGGGGGCTCAGTGGTTAAGCCTCTGCCTTCGGCTCAGGTCATGATCCCTGGGTCCTGGGATCGAGGCCGAGTCGGACTCTCTGCTCAGCAGGGAGCCTGCTTCCTCCTCTCTCTCTGCCTGCCTCTCTGCCTACTTGTGATCTCTCTCTGTCAAATAAATAAATAAAATCTTTAAAAATAAATAGATATATAAATAAATAGATAGATAGATAAAACCTCTGGGATGCCTAGGTGGCTCAGTAGGTTAAGGGTCTGGCTCTTGATTTCGACTCAGAATGTGATCTCAGAGTGGTGAGATGGAACCCTCCTCAGCTGCACACTCAGCCCGGAGTCTGCTTGAGATTGTCTTTCTCCATCTCCCTCTGCCCCTCCTTGACTCACGCTCTAAATAAATATATAAATAAATAAAATCTTTTTTTTTTTTTTAAAGCATTTAGTCTCTCACAGTTCTAGAGAAAAGAAAGTCAAAAATCAGGTGTTGGCAATGCCGTGCCCTCTCTGAAGACTCTCAGAGAGAATCTTTCCGGGTGTTTCTCCTAGCTTCTGGTGTTGTGGCAATCCTTGTTCCTTGGATTATACATGCAAATCTCCGCCTCTGCCGTCACACAGCATTCTCCTCGTGTGTCCACACCATCACATGGCATGCTCCTCTTCTTAGAAGGACATCCATCATCCATTAAGGCCCACTCTAATGACCTCATCTTAACTTCATGACATCTTCCAAGTCCTTCTTTCCAAATAAGATCACGTTCACAGGTACCAGGGGTTAGGACTTCTACATGCATTTTGGGGACACAACTCAATGCATAACACCAGCCTATCCTAAAAGCAGCCATGGGTACCGGGAACTGGCGTGCTGTGGTGGGCTTACAGTATTAAAGACCACCTCCCTTGGGCTGGAAAGGGACCTGTGTCCTCTGAAGCCTGTGGCTGCCAATACCTGGTTGGCATTGGGTTTGAGCAACAAGAAGGAAAATGACAATCAATAGTTGCTGCCTTGCTTGTAATTTTCCCGTTAAACCACATATTCTCACTCACTCTATGCCTTCTCAGCCCTCTAGCCTGTGCTTCGGACGGTGGCTGAAACAAGTCATCCTTGTTGACCCAGCTCGAGCTATGCCCTCTCTGTAAAGCTTTCCCTCCACTCATCGTCCTCTCCTTCTATCTCTGGTTCATTAGACACTAGCCGAGCATCCTGTAGGTACTTTCAATGAACGATGATTGAATAAATAAAAGCCATCAGGAAATTTTTAAAGCTCTCAATTACACATGGCATTTGCCTTTATTTACTTTTTTTGTTGTCACCAAAAGCAAAAGAAAGCGAACACAAGGCATAACTTCTACATTCGTGTTTTTGCCATTTTTTCTATGTAACGTGCTTCTGTGTAATTCTTCTTAGAATATAAACTATACATCAGAGACTGATGGCATCGCTTTCAACAGTGTTAAGAGAAAAAGCCACAGAGAAATAAACCTCATGTTCTGGAAGGAGGCTTCAAGTACAATCTCCAGTAATTATATTGCCAAAGAGGTTTGTTCCCTCTGATGTACTTTGCAAAATTCTACTCATCCGATTCGTAGTTGGCTTTCTTAAGCAGAAGGAGGCATCTCTTCATTGCGCTTCCTCTGCCTTCTCCCAACAGGCAGAAATGTGGAAGCCAGACCCCTGCTGAGAGGTCAGCATCTCTCCCAGGGCACATGTTGTGAGCGTTTCCCAACTGCTGTCTTGACAACTCAGGGCTTTTTCCCTTTAAAGCTTTGTTTATTTATTTGAGAGAGAGAGAGAGTAGGAGCAGGAGGGGTAGAGGGGGAGGGAGAAAGAATTCCAAGCGGACTCCACGCTGAGTGCAGAGCCCAGTGCAGGGCTCGATCTCAGAACCTCGAGATCACAGACTGACTGAGCCACCTAGGCACCCCAGGACCACTTTCAAAGGAATTTTTAAGCAAACACCTTTTGATGCTGGGAATGATGCATATGTATGCACAAGAAGACAACTTGGAAAGAAAATAATTGGGGCTTAGAGATTGTCAATCTAATGCAGCTTAATCAGTTAGCACCCAGACAAAGTAATCTTAATTTCCTGTGTTTAACTAGTTGCACTCGGCCAAGAAGGAAAAAGAACACAAAAACCAAAGGCTGTCTTCAAAAACAGCCCACCCAGCCGCTCTGTGAATCTTAAATCGTAGAGCTGTAAGCAGGAACGATCTGTGTGTTCCCCGTTGCCATGAGATTGCAAATAGAGGAGAGTACCAAAAATCAGTACCCATTCCTCTGAAAGTAGCTGGCATTCTCCTTTAAGAGGAAAGGCCTGTCACTCTGCTCAATGGGCTTTTGGGAGGTCTTGGCAACCTCCGGAGAAAATGGTCCAGACCAGAGCTGATTGGCCAGAGTGTGTTGAGTGTGTCAGAGAGCTGATAACAGGCCCAAATCAGAGGACGGGTAAGGAAATCACCGAGACTGTGAACACATTCAGACCAACTCCAGCGTGTCCCTGCCCCTGCCCATGGCACTTGCTCAAGCCAGAGGTCCTCTTCTGCCGCCCTCCTCCCAAACTGTTCAGCGACCAAGTCTGGCTCATGCAGTCCGCCCACTTCCCCTGTGTCTGCAGCCCAGCTTTCTATCCCACCGTCCCTCTGGCCGACTATTCAGTGGCCTCCCACTAGCCTCCCTGCCTCCATGCTTTGCCTGTCCAACACATCTTCTGGGCAAGTTATACTGTTATGAGAGGCGTCGTGGCAAAATACAGAAGGCTTATACATCATGCCAGCACCTCTTTCCCCATAGCCTTTGATGAATCCCTATGAATTACTATGCAATTTGACCCAAACCCTGATTGTGGCATTCAAAGTCCTCCACGATCCGCTCCTGGGTTCCTTTTCTGATCTCATCTCTCATTATGCCTTTAACACATCAGAGGGGCACAGCAGACCACGCGCCAAATGCTCTGTATTGTCAAGGCAGTCTCGGACTTCACCTCCCCATCCTCTTCATCCTTCATCCTCAAGATTCCATTCAAAGTTCACTCATCCTTCAATCTCAATTCAAAACCACTTCCTTTATTTGTCGAAAAAATAGGGTGAGTGTTCTTTATGTCCCCCTCTAATCAGATCAGTTCTATGTCTACCAGTCAGAATCTAGAAACAAATCTATAGATGTGCATATTAACAAGGCCCTCTGTTCTACCAAATAGTATTATAATTTTGTTTGTAATGATGTCCTATCCAACTCTGATGGAGAACTGAATTACAATAGCGTCTTGGTGTACGAAGTATTTTCAGTATGTTGTCACACTTACTCTACATCACATCCCATGAGGTAGGTATTATAAATACCTCTTTTAATCAAAAAAATAAAACTGGGGCTCATACTTTTCAAATTAGGATATATTAAAAATTCATTTTCATTCGGGGTCCCTTCTTTAGGCCCCCTTGAGAAGACAGGGAAATGCTACCATGTCATACGACCAGCTTCCAGAAGCACAGAGATAAAGTGTGTGTGGACCTGGGAGGGACCCTGGCAGCCTGCCCTTCAGACGAACCTGGTCCTTTGATCATTTCAAAGACACTTTGAACATTTTGAGCTCTTCACCTTGAATGTTTTCTATTTCCAGTAATAACTGCCCGTGAACTTCCATTAGGCAATCACTATATGTTCTAGAGACTGAGTAGCATCCAAGAAAAATCTAATTCTTTTACCGATAGGAACGAAACCGCTGAGTAGTGTAATTGGAGCCAGACACTCTGGACAGAGCGTCCCGCCAGCAGCGAAGTCCAAATGTCTCTTGCCATGGTGCAACCTCACAAGCAACAGGTTTTGGAGGAGTTGGCTGCCCAGGAGCCTCTCCTTTCCTTACTGATGTCCATTCTAGAATGTTCTTTTAGAAGCAACACAGCAGGGACTCTTAGGTAACTAGAATGAAGTAAGCAAGACTGGGCCGCTTCCAAATGTCTTCACCAGATATTGACTTGGTCCTCTTGGGCTGGAGAAGTTGTGCGGGGAAGATTGGCGAGGACATAGTGAATGATGGGGAGTACCTGAAGAGCGGCAGGTGGAAGGGAAGGGAGCAAGAAGACAGATCAGCTAAGTTTGAGTCTTTTCATCCCACTGAAGCTCTGGTTGCAACAATGTATATCAGGACCACAGCCTAGATTACTGTTTTTCTTTTTTTTTTTTAATTTTATTTATTTGACAGAGAGAAACACAGCCAGAGAGGGAACACAAGCAGGGGGAGTGGGAGAGGGAGAAGCAGGCTTCCCGCGGAGCAGGGAGCCCGATGTGGGGCTCGATCCCAAGTCTCCAGGATCACGACCTGAGCCGAAGGCAGTCGCTTAACCAACTGAGCCACCCAGGCGCCCCTAGATTACTGTTTCTTGTGTTGGCCTTACTTACCAAGGTGCAAGCTGAATTCTAAGCAAGAACAGTTTGCAGAAAAGAGTCACCGTGTTCCCGATAAATGTAGCTGAGAACTAATAACTATTGGTTAGCATAAAAATCATACTGGATTCTTAATCTAGACATATTTAGTTATATTAATAATAATGATAAAAATGTATAAAATTAAAGAAAGAGCCCAAATTTTGAAGTCTTTGTGGACATGTTCAGATGCCATCTCAGAAATGTAAATGTGTTTCTGCATGAATCATTTACTATCTCCGAGCTTTAGCTTCCTTATTGGTAAGGAAGGGATTTTCTGAGCTGCATGGTGAGTTTACAAAACTGCCAGGTTGGAAAGTATTCACTGTCCTCTTTGCCTTGGCCCCAAGCAGCTGCTTTTCCCTCTAATGAGTAATTCTCAGATTCTTTTTTTTTTTTTTTTTAAGATTTTATTTATTTGACAGAGAGAAACACAGCCAGAGAGGAAACACAAGCAGGGGGAGTGAGAGAGGGAGAAGCAGGCTTCCCGACGAGCAGGGAGCCCGATGTGGGGCTCGATCCCAGGTCTCCAGGATCATGACCTGAGCCGAAGGCAGTTGCCCAACCAACTGAGCCACCCAGGCTCCCCTAATTCTCAGATTCTTAAGATTTTTTTTTTAAGCCCCTATCTGTGGCTTCTATTCTGGCTATTTGGATGAGAACTAAGGTATTAAAAAGGGTTGGTATAGACTGATCCTCACTATTACTTAATGTTTGAGACATTTTTCCATTCATGGACATGAGCTGTATTGAATCACTCATGTCCTTTCACCAGCTCTCCCTGTGACCCGACTCCTTAATTCTCACGATGCTAAAACTTGTCTAATTCAGAGTTAAATAGTTTATATTGGTAAAAGGTATAGCTTTGAAGTCAAATGGCCTGAGTTTGAATTTCAGCACTGACTTTATGAATTTGTGACCTCGGGCAAGTTATTTAACCTCTCTGTGCCTCAATTTCCATCTTGGCAAGATTTAGGAAATAATATTACCGGCTTCACAAGGGCTGGTGCAAAGAATAAAGAGATAAGCGATATAAAACACAGTGGTGACAGATCCCTAGCAGGTACTAAATAAATGATGGCTATCATCATATAATGTTATCATTATTGTTGCTACACAGGAATCAGGTGTTCTAGGTTGACTTCATTAGTACCTAGCTTTTTTTTTGTTTGTTTTTTTGAAAGAGTGCATGTTCATATGTCCACACAAGCAGAGGGGTTGGTGTGCAGAGGGAGAGAGAGAATCTTAAGCAGACTCCATGCCCAGCACAGACCGTGATGCAAGTCTTGATCTCACAACTCCGAAATCACGACCTGAACCGAAATCAAGGGTCAGACACTTAACCAAGTGAGCCACCCCAGACGCCCCAGTACTTACTTAGTTTTTAACCCATCCAGCTAAAGAAAACAACCACTGGAAAATTTTCCAGTCATTCCGAGCTGAATATTTCACCTGCCTTGAAGAAGAAAGTAAATTCTAGGGCGCCTGGGTGGCTCAGATATTAAGCATCTGCCTTTGGCTCAGGTCATGATCCCAGGGTCCTGGGATCAAGACCCGCATCGGGCTCTCTGCTCTGTAAGGAACCTGTTTCTCCCTCTCCCTCTGCCCCTCCCCCTGCCTCTGCACCCTCTCTCTCTCTCCCTTTCTATCAAATAGATAAATAATCTTAAAAAAAAAAAGAAAGTAAACTATTTAAAAGCACTTGGTACCCATGGAAAGCTGTGTTGCTTTGCTCTTGTAACACACGAAAGGCTGTGGGATTATTTGTACTCACCTTGGAAGCAGTATCATTCATAGGAGCATTGATCAGGCATTTAAACTCACTTAAAGACTAAAGCATGTGGGGCGCCTGGGTGGCTCAGTGGGTTAAAGCCTCTGCCTGCGGCTCAGGTCATGATCTCAGGGTCCTGGGATCGAGGCCCGCATCGGGCTCTCTGCTCGACAGGGAGCCTGCTTCCTCCTCTCTCCCTGCCTGCCTCTCTGCCTACTTGTGATCTCTCTCTCTGTGTCAAATAAATAAATAAAATCTTAAAAAAAAAAAAAAAGACTAAAGCATGTGCCAATCTTCCAACCAAACACGTCAGAGGGGGATGGGCATGAGCGCCTTGCACGACCCCACCCTGCAGACCGGTCTGAAGCCCAGTCTATGGGCTCACTCACTCAGTCTGCCTGCCCCACGCTCCCATTCAGCCCACACGCACCCCTTCCTCCTACCATGACTTGTTTCTCTCATCAGTAACTTTGTCCTTGCAAAACTTACCCATCTAGCTCTGGAATTTTGTCCTTTAAAATGCCATAAAATGGCAATAAATAGGGGCGCCTGGGTGGCTCAGTGGGTTGGGCAACTGCCTTCGGCTCAGGTGATGATCCCGGGATCAAGCCCCACATCGGGCTCCCTGCTCGGCGGGAAGCCTGCTTCTCCCTCTCTCACTCCCCCTGCTTGTGTTCCCTCTGTGGCTGTGTTTCTCTCTGTCAAATAAATAAATAAAATATTTTTTTAAATGGCAATAAATACATCTTTATCAATAATTACTTTGAATGTGGGTGCCTGGATGGCTCACTCAGTTAAGCGCCTGCCTTAACTCAGGTTATGATGCCAGAGACCCGGGATCGAGCCCCGCATCAGGCTCCCTGCTCAGCAAGGAGTCTGTTTCTCCCTCTCTCTCTGCCTCTTCCCCCCTGCTCATTCTCTCTCTCAAATAAATAAATAAAATCTTAAAAGATAATTACTTTGAACGTAAGTGAATGAAAGGTACCAATCACAAGAAATAGGGTAAAATAATGGATTAAAAAAAACAACGCCCACCTATATGTTACTTGGAAGAGACTCATTTTAGACCTGAAGACAGCTGCAGATTGAGAGTGAGAGGATGAAGAAACACTCATCATGCAAAAACATGCCAAAAGAAAGCCAGAGTAGCCACACTTATATGAGACAAAATAGACTGGACTCTTTTTATTAGCAGACCCTAAGCCCAACATGGGCCTTGAACTCAAGACCCCATGATCAAGAGTGGCTATGCTCTACCTACTAAGCCAGCCAGGCACCCCAGATAAAATAGACTTTAAAACAAAGACTGTAATGAGAGTTTTGCCTTTTCTGTTCCCATCTGCAGGTCTGGCTCCAAGAAGCAAATGGTCCTTGACCACAGTAGCTCAGACTGATTTCAGCGGAAACCCTTCCCAACACTCTCCTTATTGGGCAAAGAGGAGGTTGCTAATGTTTTCTCTACCCCACAGTTCGTAAATAAAGATGAATATTTAGGCTGTCATGATACAGAGTTCTCTACCTCTCAGGAGTCGGTGTAAGTGCAGATTCATACCTATGAAGTGCTGGGTATTCAAGAGCCAAGTTCCCACCAGCCTGCGGGCCATGGGAGCTGGTCACCTGTGCTTTAGGAGCCATGAACCCCATTGTGTCTGTATGAACCTCCGTCTCACAGCCGAATGCACAGGTCCATTCAGAATTCAGTTAAGCAGCAGAATTGCTGGCCAGTTTTGGAAAACCGTCGTCTTTATTCAAGTATCAGAACTTTCTCCGTACCCCTTCCCATATGCCTCCTCCCCCCACCCATTTTCCAGATTCAGCTTTGGTGCAGAGAGATCAGAAGACAGTGTCTTTCCCTCTGCAAAATGATTAAGAAAAAAAAAAAAAAACCTGGAAGGAGGACCCAAGTTCCCTTTGAGATGTGATTCTGCAAATAAAATCAAGGGATTGGGATACTTACTGTAAGAAAACAAACAAGAGGGGCGCCCGGGTGGCTCAGTTGGTTAAGCGACTGCCTTCGGCTCAGGTCATGATCCCGGAGTCCCAGGATCAAGTAACACATCACGCTGCCTGGTCGGAGGGAAGCCTGCTTCTCCCTCTCTCACTCCCCCTGCTTGTGTTCCCTCTCTCGCTGTGTTTCTCTCTGTCAAATAAATAAATAAAATCTTTAAAAAAAAAAAAAAAGAAAACAAAGAAAACAAACAAGAGGCCTTTTGTGGGGGATCGGGGTGAATGTCAGCCTAGTTTCTGCGCCTTCTTCTCCCCTCCTCTTGTTGCAGCTTCTCTCCTGCCTTCCCCTCACTTTCGCCCCTGGGTCAGTGGGCAGGAACACAGCACATGGCGGGCTGGCTTGTTGGCTTCCTTCTGAACACACGCTGGGAAGGGCCCCGTGCCTGGTTTCATGCTCCACCACAGCGGCCTTCCAGAAAGTCTTCACAATCTTTTTAACTAAGGGCCTGGCATTTCCATTCTGCACCAGCATCTGCCCTTCTGTAGCTTACTCCTAATGCCTAGTCTTACAGTGGTGACCTTCCTAGACAGTTGTCCCGATTGATATCCCTAGCCAGGCCACTGGACACAGAGATCCTACCCTGCCCATCCCTGAATCAATCCCCAGCACCCGGCAGGGGCCTGGCACACCCTGCAAAGCAACAACTCTTAGTGGAGGGGAGGAGCGGAGAGGGGAGAGGAGCAGGAGGGGGAGGGAAGGATGGAGGGGAGGGAAGGGCTATAGGATAAGTACACCCACAGGCATGCGCGCGCACACACACATACACACACATATATGTATTTTAGATTTTATTCGTTTAGTTTAGAGAGAAAGAGAGCAGGAGCAGGGGGAGGAGGTGGGAAAGGAGGGGAAAGAATCCCAAGAAGCCTGTGTGGAGTCCAGAGCTCAATCCCACATCGTGATCTGAGCCAACACCAAGAGCTGGACACTTACCTGAGCCACCCAGGCACCCCTCGCCCAAGCACCATTTCAACTGAACACTCCCCAAAATGAAAATAACTACTCTTGCCCTGAGTCCCTTTTGTTATGTGAAACAAAGGGGAGGAATGAGTCTCTGCCTGCGGACCAGAACCAAACCTGACAATGCTGACCCAAACGTGAGTGATACAGAGAAAACTTCCCCTTAACAAGCCAGTGGAAATGGCCGGGATTTGGCCATGTAATGGATTTCTGCAGCTACCGGCCTGAAGGCGCCTCACACCCCACACAGGTCATCCCCACGGACCACGCACACTCCGCTGAGCCGAGCGGGTTCCCTCCCACTGCACATAGACTTCTGAGCTCCTGCTTCAAATGCCCTTCCCCAGTTTCCACCTTCAAGACTCACTTGCAGAAGCTTCCCGACCTAGTATCCTTGATTACCAAGTAGGAATTAGCTCAAAGTGAAATCACTTTTGAGAGTAAATGGACAAAACACAGTAAGGGACATGTGAGAGAACACAGGGCCCCACACTGGGGAGATTGGAGAAGGCAAGGAACTGCCCCTCCCAGGCATTAAAGGGGGCCACATGGAGAGGAGGGAGGATTGCACCCTGAGGCAGGAGGTAAGGGAGAAGAGAGCCATGGATGTCAACATTTGTTTGCCTGGTCCGGAGTGTAGGGAAGGGGGAAAGAACAGTTCCTCCACCCTCTTAGGTTAGCAACTGGGGCATGTGAATTAAATGGACAAAAGACAGATTCATAAGAGAAAGGTCTGTTTCATGTACATACAGGGAGCCTCCTCCCCAAAAGTGAGAACCCTAAATAGCAGTGAGGCCTGGGGGTTTATAGACCACATTAACAGAGGGCAATAAATGGGGGAAAGTGGCAAGACAAATAAAGGAGGTGTAGGCCTCTAGGGGCATTAAATTATGGGAAGGTAAATATAGAGGGGAAACTAATGGAAAACAAGGGTTATTTAAGAAGGTTTGTTTATGCAGACCCTTCTTACTGCTGACTTTCTGTCTCCTGGGATGGGGTTGTTCCCTTCCCCTGGCTCAGGAGAGGGTCAGGGAGGGGGGACCTGCACAGAAGGAAATTTATGTCCTGCTTTCAGGCAGAAAAGGAGAGAGCAGAGAGTTCCTTCTGCACCTGGTGTTGCTTAATTGCCTTCAGCTCAAAATAATAGTATGCCAAATGGAATCTTTTGGGGGTGACAGATTCTGGT
The DNA here is from genome assembly GCA_004023965.1 of Spilogale gracilis. Lineage (NCBI taxonomy): Eukaryota > Metazoa > Chordata > Mammalia > Carnivora > Mephitidae > Spilogale > Spilogale gracilis. The sequence continues at coordinate 11,076 of PITA01021762.1, read as the reverse complement.
CCAAACTTCAAAGATAAGAAAGAAGATGTCCCCAGGATGCAGTTGCCCTCTGCTGAAATAAAAGATTTTCAACACGTTTTATACACATTTATGAAGGCCCTTTTGGATGCTGGCAGTCAGTTAAGGGACTGGGGTCTCTAGATGAGCACCTGCAAGGCTGTGTCGAGAAGGAGACGCGTGCAAGTCTGTCCATGACCATGGTTAGGACGGAGTGGGGACATTTTGGGGAGCACCAAGGAGAGAACAATTAATTCTGATTAGGAGAATGAGGACAAGCTCCACGGAGAGAAAAACATTTAAGAATAAAACAATGAAAAGTGGGAAAAGAAGAACAGCATTTACAGAGGGTAGAGGACTTCAGGAAATGGCTCGGAGTCCAGTGCAAGCTAGGACATACTCTATCATATCTATGACGTGTATACTTTATTCTAGACAATAAATATCCAAAAGCATTTTAGGAGAGAGGTGTGCGCCTGTGTGTGTGTGTGTTGTGTGTTATGTGTGCACCTGTGTGTGTGCCTGGAAGAGGTGGGTAAGGGAGGAGATCATTTAGGAAACCACGGTGATGGTCTCAATAGAAGAGCTTTGTGGCACCCGGGATAAACAAGACAATTCCATGGTAGAAGCAAAAGGTCTTGGGGCCGATGTGGGTTAAAAAAAAAAAAAAAAGTGAGGAAGAAGAAGAGGAAATAATTGCTATTTTTAGCTCAGATGACTCTCTGCGTGGGGAAGCTGTGACCTGAGCCCAAGAAGGCCCATCAGGAGCATTTTGAAGCACTTCTAGGGCATCAGGAAAGATGTTCAGGAGACAGCTGCAAAGGTTGGCCAGGAGCTAAACAGGGAGGACCGGGCACCGTTCACGACTCCGGCACATAAAAAGGACAGAACTGATTTTCTGTTATGTTTGGAAGGGGCAGGGGTGTGGCCGGGTTGTCCATGCCTGTCTCTGTCTATGCCCCAGGGATAGAGACATGTCAGCCTGTCTGCGCCCCGCCGCCCGCCCTTGCCTTCAGGGCTCTGTCAGCTGCCCTATCTCGGGCCTGCATCCAAGGTTCACTGATCCGGCCCCATCATCCCGTAAGTGTATTTGTACTTGTCAGATTGTGTGTCCCAATTTTTCCTTGGACAATACAAGTGCCTTAGTCATCAGCCACCCATAACCCACACATTCTGTCACTGGCTTGAACATCCTTGTGTCCTACAGATAATGGACGATCCCTGGGTTAGTCACTGACCGAGCACGTACCCCACCCGAGGTCCCAGTGTCTGCCAGAGTCCCTCCACCTTGCAGCTCTCTGAAAAAACAGCCGAGGGTCTTGGAGAAACCGCTTTAAGGAATGGGAGAGGGAAAGAGCTGATGAGGACGGCCTCATTGGAGAGGATCCCCAGGGACCAGCTGGTCTGCTTCCAAGTCCTGTCCCTAAAGGTGTCTTATAAGAAAACAAAGGGGGCGGCAGTTACTACTATGGGAGGAGCCCCGAAACAACATTGTAGGAAGGGCATTCTTAACGTCCCAGTCCCACAGATCCTGGGCTCACGCTCTGTGTCACCGCCTAAAATTCTAGATTCCATTTCTTAAAAACTGGAAACAACTTTGAAAAGGGATGTGTGGCATTTGCATATCATCATAAATTAGTGGTTGCTTTCCTGAGCCAGCTACTGAGGAAATGGGAATATTGGATGCAGGGTGTAGAGGGCAGAGGTGGGGGCCAGGAAAGAGGGCTGTTTATTTTTTTAAGATCTGGACAACTGCCAGAGGCCTGAATATTTCATGACCCCTGCAGGAAGGGAACCATAGTGAAGGAAAACCTGACGGAGAATGGGGGCTACAGGCAGCTTGCAGGCTCTTGCACTCAGCACCCTGAAACCCGCCCTGGGGTGCAGTAGATGGGGCCGGGCCCCTTCCCACGCTGCAGAGCCCCGCCCCTGCGAGGCACACCGGGGCTCCTACCGCAGCAACGCAGCAACGCTGGGTAGTATTTGCCGGGATTCTGATCAAATGCATGCCCCTTTCTCTTCACGCAGGCAATTATGTTCGGAGTTCAGACAACTGAATGTAGGATGAGCCTTTGGAGCTCAATCCATGTGTAGGTTGGGAGCTGTCTAACAACAAAAAATAGTGACCTTTTTGTGTGTGTGTGTATTTTAAAGATTTTTATTGTATTATTTATTTGACAGAGAGAAACACAGCCAGAGAGGGAACACAAGCAGGGGGAGTGGGAGAGGGAGAAGCAGGCTTCCCCCCGAGCAGGGAGCCAGATGGGTGATTCGATCCCAGGACCCTGGGATCATGATCTGAGCCAAGGCAGAGGTCTCACCGACCGAGTGCCAGCCTCTGCCCCGCCCCCCACCCTTCGAGCGACTTTTATTTTAAACCCAAGCAGTGCACTGAAGGCTTTGCAAGGGTCGTTCCATTCAATGCCCACCGCAGCTCTTTTGAGACTGGCACACTGTTGTTCCCGCTCAACAGTGGGTGGGGGGAGTGGTCCCTGGGTCCAAATGCAGCTATCAGACTCCAAACGGCGCGCTCCTCGGGATGCAGAAGATGTTGTCAATCCACAAGGCAATTCTGCGCCATGTGAGAGTGATTAAGGAGGGGGCGTAGGTTCAAGTCATGACTCTGCCATTTATAATCCCAGTTTCCCTGGGCATGCTTCTCATTGTCCCTGAAATGTAATACTTTCCCCTGTAACACAGGGAAACAATGCCCACCTTACAAGATGGGAAGATAAGGAGGATATAAGCACGCCCAGCACTTTGTAAGTGTTCACTAAATCGCAAGATCCCCTTTGCCTCCCATTCCAGAGGCGGAAGTCTGAGCTCGTAAGTGAAGACCGAGGATTCCACCAGAACTGTAGAGTCAGGTAACACCTTCTTGTTCTCTGGATTCTGGCGAAGTTTGTCATGGGACGCGACCTATATTTCCCCACACGTAGCTTGCAAGCAGACAGATCACCAGAAACATTTGGACTCAGCCGACAGCCGCAGCCTTCTTCCCGGTAATTTGCTGTATTTACGGCCTCTCCTGGGATTACCCACAGCTGGCGAAAGGCAAACGCGGTCCAAGCTCCCAGGTTAAATTGGTTGGGTTGAGGGATCAGTTGCTAGGTAGAAAACAGCTACTCCTTTTATTTGGCTTTGCTCTTTTGTCTATGGACTAGAAGGTACTGGACTATAAAGGCAAAACTGCAAAAGAGTATGAAATAGTCTAGAAACTGGTGTTACGTCTTGCAAAGAAGGGCGATTCCCGCAGTCACCCGCACCAGCGCGGGGAAGTTTCCTTTCCAGGCTCGGCTCTGTCCCTGGCAGACTTTTTGGCTGTAAAATGTCACCTGAATGGATGTGACACTGTTTTCCTCTTTATCCAACCTAGTGGGAAAACTCGTGTGTTTCACTGCAGAAATGTTAGCGTAAGTGATTACAGGGTCTGCTCCAGACCCCGCTGCTGTTTCGTGATGCTTGATTCGTGCACCATTTCCACGTCCAAACAGTGCTGAATTCTGAAACACTGCTGCAACCAGGGGGTCTGGATAAAGGATTGTAGAAAAGCATTCGAGCTTTTCTCTTTGCTTTGTGTGAAATAAAGGATTAAGAAGACATAGAAAACATTTATGAATGGAATTAAATTTGCAGAGATAGATAACATGGGCTATCTTTCTATTTTATAGAATTAAGGGATTTGTTGTTTGTTTTTTGTTTTTGTTTTTGAGAAAAATCATGTCTTCTAACCCCTTCACTTTGCAAACGAGGAAGCTGAGACCTAGGGAGGCTATGTGCTTTGCTTAAGGTCCCAGATCTTGAAACTGATAAAAGACCTTCCATTGGGCGCCTGGGGGTGGCTCAGTGGGTTAAGCCTCTGCCTTCAGCTCAGGTCATGATCTCAGGGACCTAGGATCGAGACCACATCGGGTTCTCTGCTCAGCGGGGAGCCTGCTTCCTTCTCTCTCTCTCTGCCTACTTGCGATCTCTCTGTCAAATAAATAAATAAAATATTTTTTAAAAGACATTCCATTGTTCCCCGATTGGTAGACGAGGAATTTGTTCACTCGCCCTCACTCCTAGGACCCCGTGTACTGCAGTTCCGGTTTGGGGCTTGGTAGCCTGCCCAGCAGCCCCCTCTCAAGGTGACCCTTACCACCATCATGCTGGGTTACAAGCCTGAAGCTTGGAGACAGACACTTTACAGTCTGTTGAGTGTTTGACTCCTCCCTTCCCCCCCCCTTAGCCTCAGTCTCCAAACTGGAGTATGTGTCCGACAATCCATGAGGTTGCAGGGAAATACAAAGAATTCCGATCGCACCTATGCTTTTAGATAAGCAGGGACAAAACACAATTTTGCTAATATCTAATAGCTTGGTGGACACAGGTCAGTGCCTCTGTGTCCCTGATGGAAAGCAAAGAAGGGTGGGCACTCCTGGGGCTGACAGCGGCCCCCGTGAAGCCCCCCGACATGGGGGTTATGGATAACACGATCTTAAACTGTGTGATCATCACAGAAGTTTTTCTTTTAAGATTTTATTTATGTATTTGACAGAGAGAGAGAGATTACAAGTAGGCAGAGAGGCAGGCAGAGAGAGAGGAGGAAGCATCCCTGCTGAGCAGAGAGCCCGATGTGGGCCTCTATCCCAGGACCCTGAGATCATGACCTGAGCTGAAGGCAGAGGCCCTAACACACTGAGCCACCCAGGCGCCCATCACAGAAGTTTTTTAATGAGATGCAGAATGACCCTGAAAATATTTTGTATGGCGTATAGGTCCAGGGGTTATTTTCATTAGAGTACTTCAAAGAATCTTTGAGTTTAAAGACAAGCCATTCATTTCTCCATTTCCGTGAAAAAGTATCTTTTTCAGCAAAGCAGGCAAGTTTCAGTAATGAAAACAAGCACAGAAGGAAACCAAATTTGATACCAGACTTTGAATAATTATCACAGTGTTAAATAAAGATCTTGTGCAGTAGTGAAGCAATCGATCACACAGTATAATGCTTTTTGTTCCATTAATAGATGAAATTAAATGAGACTTATTTAAAAATATTTCATTCTTTCATATTTTTGTTTGTTTTTCGTGTATGTTCTACAATAATATTAACACAGTAGCATACATATGCAACAATATATATGTGTATAAATATAGGGCATACACACAAAAAATATATAGTGCAAGTTCAAAAATTTTTTAATTTTAAATTCAAGTTAGTTAACATATAGTGTGGTATTAGTTTCAGGAGTAGAATTTAATGATTCATCACTTACGTATATATAAGACCCAGTGCTTATCCCAAAAAGTGCTCTCTTTAATGCCATCAGCCATTTAACACATCTACCCACCCAGCTCCCTCCAACAAGAGTCTCTTATGGTTTGCCTCTCTGTTTTTATCTATTTTTTTTCCTTCCCTTCCCGTATGTTCATCTATTCTGTCTCTTAAATTCCACATATGAGTGAAAACACGTGACACTGTCTTTCTCTGACGGACTTATTTCACTTGGCGTCATACTCTCTAATTCTGTCCATGTCATTCACGATCTCATTCCTCTTGATCACTGAGTACTATTCCGTTGTAGATATACAGCATGTCTTCCTTATTCAGTCATCTGTCAATGAACACTTGGGCTCTTGCCATAATTTGGCTGTTGTTGATTTCGTGCCCCTTCAAATCAGCATTCCATATCCTTTGGACAAATACCCAGTCGAGCAATTACTGGGTTGTAAGGTAGCTCTATTTTTAACTTTTTGAGGAACCTCCCTACTGTTCTCTGGAGTGCCTGCCCCAGCTTGCACCCCAGCAACGGTGCAAAAGGGTTCCCTTTTCTCCACATCCGAGGCGACACCTGTTGTCTCTCAACATTTGAGATTTTTGCAAGTGGCTTTCTGAACATTTTCAGAAATGGAATTCGGGGGACTAGACTAAAAAATCTGTAATGGTACTCTTGGTCTTCCTCTCCTAAATCCAGGTGCTGTATTTGTCTATCAGCACCAGCTCTTCCCACTTTGGACCCGAACTGAAGTCCTTCAGGGCCACACATCCTACAAGTTGCGGCATGGAGTTACTCCAGAGCTGTCCCCAGACACTCAACATGACAACAAGCGCGGGCATCTCCAATGGAATGAAAAAACAATCTGGGGAAAACATGCACAAAGATATGCGAGAAGTGTTCTCGTCTCTTCTCCTGAAGGAAACCTCCCCATACATCCTGCTTTCATTACTGCCTGCAAATAGTAAACAATGAGGGCCTTTGCTCAAACTTCCCTTCTACTCAATACGTCCACGTGTATAAGCTAACAGCTTGTTTTCCCTTATCACCACGCGGTGGGGGCAGAACCATGTATTTTAACGGACCGTTTATTATAACTGCCTATTCTCAGAAATCCTAGAAAGCAGCAAGGTTAATTTTCAGGTATTTTATTGTCTATTTTCAGCTCACTTTCTTTTCTTTTTTTTTTTTTTAAAGATTTTTTTAATTTATTTATTTGACAGAGAGAAACACAGCCAGAGAGGGAACACAAGCAGGGGGAGTGAGAGAGGGAGAAGCAGGCTTCCCGTCGAGCAGGGAGCCCAATGTGGGACTCGATCCCGGGTCTCCAGGATCATGACCTGAGCCGAAGGCAGTCGCTCAACCAACTGAGCCACCCAGGCGCCCCTAGCTCACTTTCAAGTAGAAGTTCTAATGTTTCTGGTTTTTTTTTTTAAGATGTATTTATTTATTTGTCAGAAAGAGAGCGAGCACAAGGAGCACAAGCAAGAGGAGCAGCAGGCAGAGGGAGAAGCAGGCTTGCCGCTGAGCAAGGAGCCTGACGTGGGACTTGATCCCAAAACCCTGGCTTCACCACCTGAGCCAAAGGCAGACGCTTAATCCAGTGAGCCACCCAGGTGCCCCCACTCATGGTTTTAAATTCTCATCCCTCAGGGGCACCTCGGTGGCTCAGTTGGTTAAGCGTCTGCCTTCGACTCAGGTCAGGATCCTAGAGACCCGGGATCGAGCCCCGCATCGGGCTCCCTGCTCGGCGAGAAGCCTGCTTCTCCCTCTCTCACTCCCCCTGCTTGTGTTCCCTCTCTGGCTGTGTTTCTCTCTGTCAAATAAATGAAAAACATCTTAAAAAAAAATTCTCATCCCACTGGCTCTTAAGAAGAAGAGAAGCAAGAGGGCTGAATTAGCCTCAAAATCAAGACATGTAACCAGCACGGGACCATTTCCTCTTCTTTCTCTCTCTTTTTTTTTTTTAAATCTGGGTTTTCTTACTTTTTTATTTTTTTAAGATTTTATTTATTTATTTGACAGAGAGAGATCACAAGTAGGCAGAGAGGCAGGCAGAGAGAGAGGAGGAAGCATCCCTGCTGAGCAGAGAGCCCGATGCGGGACTCGATCCCAGGACCCTGAGATCATGACCTGAGCCGAAGGCAGAGGCTTAACCCACCGAGCCACCCAGGCGCCCTCCTCTTCTTTCTTTATGACACCATATTTGGAACAATAGCGTGTCCCCAAAGGTATTTTATGTATTTTTTTTAATTTATAGCTCCTACTATGCTATTCAAAATATGAAACTTCAATGCTCCATCAAAATCAAATATTGCCTATCTTTTGCTTCATGATATCTAGCAATCAAAACAGTCACTTCAATGGAGAAGAAAATTAAAATCCCCTGAGAAGCTTGTACTCATAATTGTGCTTTATGATTGATTGATCGATCCCTGTCAGCCACTGATATCATCTACTGTCGGTCAATGTCTTAGATGGATGAATGGAATATTAGAACATTGAATTCGTTAATATGATTACTTACAAGGATATAAGAAAAATTCCACCAAAATGGTACAATATTTCCTTCATCACAAGGCACACTCTCAATTTACAACAGCTTTTCGTGCGGAGCGGGGGGGGGGGGCGGGATTTAAATAATGTTTAGAAAATTGAATAAATGAAAGAAAAACCTTGTAACAGAAGAAAAATGTATAGTGCATCTATTCCTGCAAAATGCCAGGCATTTATTCTAGAACCGTATCCTCGAGTGTACTCGATAGTGAAGCCGGAACCAGAGGGCATCGTCCCGGAGAAACCCTGGGGGAACGTTCACCCCTTCGTGCCTCTGAAACAACATGCCACTATCTTTGGACACTATTTTCAAGTTTGGGATAATTTTTTTTTTTTTTTAAGATTTGTTGGAGACACAGTCCTCAAGCCTGCACAAGTAGGGGGCAGAGGGAGAGGGAGGATCTCAAGCCGGCTCTGTACTGAACGCGGAGCCCTACGGGGAGCTGATCTCAGGACCCCGAGGTCGCGACCTGACCTCAAGAGTCAGACATTCAACTGACTGAGCCCCTCAAGTGCCCCAGATAATCTCTAAGTCTCCTCCCCCTTGACAATGCCTACAGGTTATTTTTTTTATTATTTATTTGGATGGCAAGCAAAGGCCAACCTCCTTATATTTAGTCTGATTATTACACAGTTACAGCTGAGGTGGCAAGTAATTATTCTGCTGTTTAAGCTGACTTTAAAATTACTTGGAAGACTCCATCTCAGTTGCGTGAAACTTGAGGAGCCCTCCGTTTCAGGGTGGGAAAAGTTTCCAGTTGGTGATAGTTGTATCCTTCCTGCCTCTGGCTCAGTCACTTGTTTACAGCCTCTTCGGTTCCGAAACTGCCTCAGTCTCACTCCCCAACTTCTTTCCTCCCCTGTTTGGGGGTTCCCAAGGCCACCTCCAGTTTCAGCACATACAAAGGGATAAATTAATATGTTCTCCAACAAACTCAGTCTTCTCTCTGTGGTAAATACTCAGCACAATTTTTTTTTTAAGTAGGCTCCATCCCCCATGTGGGGCTTGAACTCACAACCCTGAGATCAAGAGTTGCCTGCTTTACCAACTGAGCCAGCCAGGCGCCCCCACTACAAATTACTTTAAAACACTCGGTTGGGGTGCCTGAGTGGCTCAGTTGGTTGAGCAACTGCTTTCGGCTCAGGTCATGATCCCGGAGACCTGGGATCGAGTCCCACATCGGGCTCCCTGCTCGGCGGGAAGCCTGCTTCTCCCTCTCTCACTCCCCCTGCTTGTTTTCCCTCTCTGGCTGTGTTTCTCTCTGTCAAATGAATGAAATCTTTAAAAAAAAAAAAGCAACAACACTTGGTTGTCCCCACCAATACCCAATTGTTGCTTTTGCTGGGTTTGCGAATCAACCTTAGAGAGAGTTTTTACAGGTGATTCAACTATACAGTTGATCTCTTCGAGTGGGTAATAGGCCGGGATGGGCAGGGTGAAGTCAGAGAAATGACCCAGCAGCTGTGTATGAATGGAAGGATGTTCTCACCGCCTCATGGCAGCTCCAGAGCCCGGAGAAGGAGCCCAGAGGGGCAGAGGCCATCTTCTCCCTTAAAGGCATCTGGACGCTGGGTGCTGCCCAGAGAGACTCCTTCCTCAGGTGCATGCATGAGTTCACAGTTCTTAACCTTCAAAACCTCCCCACCATTTAACTTCTAGCTGTTCTCTATGGTAATATTTAAGAATCCAGAAGTTGAGGGACACCTGTCTGGCTCAGTCAGTAGAGCGTGCAATGCTGAATCTCGGGGTTGTGAGTTCAAGCCCCACAGTGAGTCCAGAGATTAGTTAAAAATATAAAAAACAGGGTGCCTGGGTGGCTCAGTTGGTTAAGCGACTGCCTTCAGCTCAAGTCATGATCCCAGAGACCCGGGATCGAGTCCCACATCGGGCTTCCTGCTCGGCAGGAGGCCTGCTTTTCCTTCTCTCACTCCCCCTGCTTGTGTTCCCTCTCTGGCTGTGTGTCTCTCTCTCAAATAAATAAAATCTTAAAAAAAGAAACACACACACACACATAGAGTAAAAAAATCTAGAAGTTGGCTGTAGTAAGAGGAGGGCGTGAATCTGAAGCTATTGATACCCAATAATTTCGTGAAACTAATATATTTCTCTTCAGGTTTGCACAGTTGAGATTCGATGTCCATGAATAGACACTTTTCTCCCCCTTTCCTTTCTCTCCTTCCCTCATCTATCCTCTTATCTCTTCTATTTCCTGAGGTCACAAGTCCCCCAAGAAAAGTTTTAAGGTGTCACTTACTGATAATCAGAAAGACTTCTTATTATCTGCTTCTTTCTTAGGCAGACCACAAGACTGACATTCTTTGGCCACTCACTAGCTAATTGACCCAGATCAACTCCCTCATCCTTGCTGTTCACAAGAGGAGCTGATAATGCCTTCCCTATCTACCTGAAAGGGCTGCTGGAAGGTCAGGTGAGATCATAAACATGAAAGTGCTCTGATGAATCGAGAAGAGTGATACAAATGTCAGGTGTCATTATTATCGATTTGTGAACTAAAACACTGACTTACACTCCCTAAGCAGAATAAATTGGTTTTTGGATTTCTTTTTTTTATTCCATTTACTGTTAGGAGACCATAGTTTTTACTAAAACTCAAAGTGTAGGGGTGGCTCTTTCTCAACAAGTTGTTTGCATGTAAGACACTGTAAATTAAAGACTTAATATGTCAACAGAGACAATGAACTCAAGGCTAAAGCCTATTGTATAACATCCACAAAAAGGCCTTGGAACAGTAGGCCTTTAAGAATGTTCTCAGTTGAAGCTTTTGAGAAGGTGCTGATTGCCATGGGGAATCAACCGTCATTTAGCGGATTATATGACATCAGTGTGAGTCATGCTAGTATGTAAAACTAGTATGAGATCATTTTAAGCTAATCAAATGGGTGGCTGGAGAAAGGTGCCATTCCCTATTTATTACCTCAACCAGAAACAAAAGGACTGGCTTTAGTTAATGGAAACCAAAGGCAACAAGGAGGGTGGTGGTAATTGTGTCATTAAGGCCTCAATACTGAGAATCTGTCTACTTCTTATACTGGCCCTAAGGCAACTTTTCCAAAGGTGATTCTACGGTCATTAAAAAAGCTTTCTGCTTTCCACTTGTAGAGCTTTCCTTATTGAAAGTCACTGAAAAGTGGTTTCTGGGTCACTGAGAATGTTCGCTCTTGGTGTGCAAAACTGTTGGCAGTGCCCATCAGGTTCTCTTCCAATGGCAGATGTCTAATCAGCCAGTTGATGGGACTATTAAAAAAA